>VXAB01003461.1:0-15021 GCA_013399175.1 Odontophorus gujanensis | reverse complement strand
GATCAGCCATAAGGTGAATGGTTGAACTTCATGATCCTAACGGCTTTTTAATTTTGGCAGTCAATGGAGAACGGCTTGAACTATATGGCTGTGGCATTTGCCATGCAGTTGGTGAAGATCCTTCTGGTGGATGAGAGAAGTGTTGCCCATGTAACAGAGGCAGATCTGTTCCACACAATTGAGACACTCATGAGGATTAATGCTCATTCCAGAGGGAATGCCCCAGAAGGGTGAGCTTGAAATACCATGCAGTATGTTACCTCTGTTGTGCTCATTTATGACTTGAAATGTTATATAGATAGTGTCTTACACCAGTATATCACAGAGCTTTAGACTTCCTCTGTGGCTGCAGTCCTGTGTTGGTTCAAAATGATTTTATTTTTATGTAACTGCTCTGAGTTTCATCAGAAGAGAGGCAGTTGTAGCATGACTTCAAATGGAATGCTTGTGCAGCAAAAGTTTGCACTGGTACTCCTGAGTACCATGGCACTGTGAGATACCCCCATGAATTCCTACTTTCTCAAACGTAGGCAGTGTTGTCACCCTTCAGTTTTTAACTCTCAGTGTTAATGCATTAATCACAAGATAGTAATGAAATTATACTAACTCCAGTGCTTCAGTCAAGGTCTTTAGCATTGGCATATCAGAGCCTGTTAGGGCTTCCCAAGTCCCTAAAGTTAAAGCTGTTGATAGTGCTGGTGGTGCTTCCCTGCAGTACCTTGCTGCATGGATTGAAGTGCATCTTTGGAGCTTGCGTGATGTCAGTGCTTTTTGCCTTTCCTCATAAATATATCTGTTTCCAGGACTTACCACTGCCAGTGAAGAAGATAAAAAGTTTATATGTATGTGGAATTTGCTTTCTTCTAACTATATTTTGTGGAGCTTCCAGTTCACATACCTTCTTGGGATTAGGAGAAAGAACTCTAACCCAGCTCTTGCTCTGATCTGTTGTGTTAGATTACCCCAGCTGATGGAAGTGGTCCGATCAAACTACGAAGCAATGATTGACCGTGCTCACGGAGGTCCCAATTTCATGATGCATTCTGGAATTTCCCAAGCCTCTGAGTATGATGATCCACCAGGTCTGAGGGAGAAGGCAGAATACCTGCTGAGGGAGTGGGTGAACCTCTACCATTCGGCTGCAGCAGGCCGCGACAGTACCAAAGCATTCTCTGCGTTTGTTGGACAGGTAGAGCTTTTGGAAAGAAAGGTGCTTTTTATTCAACATCAGTAGGGTGTGATGCCCTCCATTTTAAAACACTTATAACCCATGTTAGGCATCTTCTTTGAGACTTGTAGGTGTGTGACAGTTGACTGTCAAAAGTTCTACCTTCCTTTGAAGTTTTGTAGAGGTCTTTGGCGTTTTGCCCTTTGGCTGATGGTGTTCTGTAGGTACTCTAGCACTAAGCTGTCCATTCAGGCCCAGGCTTTTGATGCAAGTCCGATGGGATAAGAAATTCAAGTGAAGTAGCAGTTGGCAGTAGTTCTCACATACTCTAGTGAAGCTTGACTAATGTTTCTCCTTGTAAGAAGCAGTAAAAGCTCTTGATGGTCTACAGAATATATTACTTGGAGAGATGCAGCTGAATTGTTTCAGACCATGTGAACAAGGAAATCTTTTTTTAACTGGAATCGTTAGGGAGACTTGAACTTGAAACTTCATTAGCTGAAGTGGAAACTAAATCTAAATAGCCAACCCCTCCAGCATTTCACTCTGGGGCATCCTGACAGATGGGATGAGCTGTGCATCTGCCATCCAGATGTGACTGAGGAGTAAACAGATATGTAGGGCTGCAACTCCCCATGTACCTGTGATCATTATCCTAAAACTATTGCTAATTGCTGCTTTAGTGCAGCTGCAAGGAAGCCCCTGATTTGTTCTGTTTGTATTAGGTTCTTTTTGAAGTTTAGTGCTAACATCACAGAAATGACAATATGAATATATAGAATATGTAGAATATACAGAAATAGATTAAATATATAGAATAATATATTAAAAATATAGGAAAATAGTATACTTATGTACTGTATTACACTACAGTATACTTGCAATATGCTGTGCACTTCTGCCATACTTCACTGTTTGAGGACACTTGCTTGCTTACCTCTTGTTAAGTATTTGATCAGACACAAAATAGCAATCTAAATACATGAAACTGGAGGACTTATACATAATTTTTTCCTTTCAGGCATCAGATGTGGTCTTAAAAGAGGTGTTTTTTCATAAATGCATTAAACAAAGTTTTGGTTTAAATTACCTTAATCTGGGTACTTGGAGAGATGAAGCTCCCTCTGTATTAGCTGTTGGGGCAAGAAGGAGCATCTGTGAAGGCAGATATGAATTCCCTTTTAGTAAAGAAAATACTTCTCCAGAAGTACTGAAGTTCTGAATTTGAGATTATGCTATTTTTATAGTTCCATTTTTGTGCAGGAGTTCAGAAGTAAAATGCTTTACTGAAAACATAGAGCTTCCCTTAAACTCTGCTTTAATTTTGATGGCTTTAATACTGTGGGCAGCAAAGAAGTCTCTTGATGTGTGTTATTAACTTAATTCCCCACCAGAAAGAGGGAGAAACCAAAACCCACACCCAAGCTGTCTCTGCAGGCTATGTTCCTGTAAGGAAAGCTTATTATCCACATGTGGTATTGCCACAAAGTAGTGATGGCTCCTGAGCTGGTGGCTGAGTTCTGCCCTTCCCACAGCTTGTGCTGCCCTGTGTGGGCTTTTGAAGGCCCAACAGACCAAACTGCTGCTGCCTTTTCCTGCCCTTTGTGCAAAGTTGAGTGCTGGTAGCAGAAGTGACACTAAACAGGCTTCTCAGCTCTGCTGGTGATTGGAAGGTTTTTAAGATCAAAGACTCCAGGAGCAAATGAGTAAATTTTGGTGCCACCATCAAGTTGCATTGAAAACATTCACCTTGGGGAAGAATAATGGAAGAGTAATTAATGCTTGTTAAAAGTGCTTGAAATATGTTGTAGGATGAATTTGTTTTGTGTACGGTTCTGAGGGTTTTTCCTTTCCCTGATAGATGCACCAGCAAGGGATCCTGAAAACAGATGACCTGATCACCCGCTTTTTCCGGCTTTGCACTGAGATGTGTGTTGAGATCAGCTATCGTGCTCAGGCTGAGCAGCAGCACAACCCTGCTGCCAACCCCACAATGATCCGAGCCAAGTGCTATCACAATCTGGATGCCTTTGTGCGACTTATTGCACTGCTGGTGAAGCACTCTGGAGAAGCAACCAACACTGTTACGAAGATCAACCTCCTGAACAAGGTGGTGAACCATCTTTGTAGTCTTTGCACTTAACTGGTGTAGTCACGTTGATCTTAATGTGGGCTGCTGCTAAAATACCTGTTGAGGGCTTGAATGTGTCGGTCACTGAACTGAGAAATTGAGTGCAGTATCAGGATGCCAAGTGGTTTCTCTCAAAGTCAAACCTGAAATTCACTTCTGTGCCTTGAAATGGAAAAACCATCAGTTTTCAGCTGATACTCTGAGCTGTTAGGAAGTTTGGTTTAAGGTTGGTAGCTTAGAGTGGGTGCTTGCCTTTTTGGGTTTTGGTGGCTGGGGTTTGTTTTTTGTTTTTTGGAGGACTTTGCCTATGCTCTTACACCACTTGTTTTGTGGCTAGGAGTTCAGCAGTGCTCATTCAGTCCCCTGGGCAAAGTGTAGTGCTTGGGGGACTGCTGATGAACGTTGTGGCTTTAGCTTACAGCTGGAATTCTTGGTTCTTACCTGTGATCTGACCTGCACAGTTATTCTTGCTGTCATCACTGAGTTACATTGCTCTCTTTAGGTTCTTGGTATTGTGGTGGGAGTTCTTCTGCAAGACCATGATGTTCGGCAGAGTGAGTTTCAGCAGCTTCCTTACCATCGCATTTTCATCATGTTGCTGCTGGAATTAAATGCTCCTGAGCATGTGTTGGAGACCATCAACTTCCAGACACTCACAGCTTTCTGGTACGTATTTGATCCCAGCACTTATCCTTTCCTGGTAGGGTCAGGATTTTGTTGTTTTTCCATCTGAAGGCTTATCTGACTGTTCTGTGTGGTGGCTTAATCACTTATTCAGAACAGCTTGTTCTCCTTAGGCTGTCCACTTGCTTGTTTTAAGGAGGGTCAGTGGTAAAATGATGCTGAAATGCCTTGCTTTTTAGGGCTTTGTATGTTTTCCCTCGATGTTATGAAAAGCAATCTTATTGCTGTGCACTTCTAACCTGCTCTAACTTTTCTTTCAGTAACACATTTCACATCCTGAGGCCTACAAAAGCTCCAGGTTTTGTTTATGCCTGGCTGGAACTGATCTCCCATCGGATATTTATTGCAAGAATGCTGGCACATACACCACAGCAGAAGGTGTGGCTGCAGTTCATCTTTTCTGAAATAAAAAGCTCACCCAGAAGGATGCCTGGCGTTATGCTTTCACATCTCCTGGAGTGCACTAGTAGCATGGCTGTTCTGTTTTTGTCTTCTGTATTCACAGTAACCTAACTGCATGGAGGAGAGGCTTGATGTCAACAGGCTATTGAGTTATAGGGTGGTTGGAATTTAACAAACACGTTGTTGCCAAAGTCTGGAAGAGCTGTAGTCCAGACTGAATGCCATCATCTCAGTATGGTCAGTTGTCAAAGTGTTCAGGAAAAACCCATAATATACAAAGCACAACTAAGCTCCTTGAAATGAGCTGTGCTGTTGTCACTACTCGAGCTAGCAGTAGTTCTTAAGTTGGGATCTAGCTGTATATGAACACCTACCCTAATTATGGCTTTGAACTAAAGATTGCTGCTCTTCGTTGCACGCTTATCACTTGCTGTTTGTTTTTTTTCTTGTCAGGGTTGGCCTATGTATGCCCAGTTACTGATCGATCTTTTCAAGTACTTGGCTCCTTTCCTCAGAAATGTGGAACTCACCAAACCTATGCAAATTCTTTACAAGGTAAATAAGTATCTGGCAGTAGGTGCTTCCAACCAGAATCTCCTGCAAGTAGAACTGGAGTGGAAAAATATCATCTGGTAGGGAAATAGTATTTACTGTTCTGTCAGAGTTTGTTTCTCAGTTAGATGCATACTGGGTGTGGGGCAGAACAGGCTGCCTTCCTAGATTGGTTTATTTCTGTTAATGCTAACCACATGACGTACAAGGGTGGTTTGCAAGCTCTTGAGCAGTTTCAGCAATTAGGAACCTCTTAGATTAATATTAAAGCTGCTGTATTTTGTTTTGCAGGGCACTCTGCGTGTGTTGCTGGTCTTGTTGCATGATTTCCCAGAATTTCTATGTGATTACCATTATGGGTTCTGCGATGTCATCCCACCCAACTGTATTCAGCTAAGGAATTTGATACTGAGTGCCTTCCCACGGAACATGAGGCTTCCAGACCCCTTCACCCCCAATCTAAAGGTAGGACTTATTGCACTTGGAAGCATAGAGCTTGTCTCTGTTCTGGATTGGCTTTGCTAGCAACAGATCTTTACCTTGCCTGCAAAACATATGCAGATTCAACCTGTAAGGACATGCTGTTGAGACTTTTCTTACCTGAGAACTGCATCAGTGAGAGTCTACCTTTAGCATGGGAAGCCAGAGGGCTTCTCCAAAGGAAAGCTGATGTGATGTACCTCGAACTGAATCCATGGTGCTGGAGCAAGGACATCTTCATCATTGTGCTAATTGCTTACTGACAGACTACTCAAGTAGTCTTTGTGGCTTTGCATGAAAGTGCAGCTAACAACTGTTAGAGTTTTGTTCAGCACATGTTGAGCTGTACAGACGTTTCGTGCTCTGCAGGATGTGTGAGGCCTCGAGTTCCGTTGTGTAATTGTTGCAGAGCTGGCATGTCCAAGCACTAAATCAGGTATTTCTCTTAACGAGAAACAGACTCTGTCCTGTCTTAAAATAATGGGATAAATTACCATTCTGAAGCCAACTTCTTGCATAATGAGGAGAGACTTTGAGAGAGCTGAGCTAATGAGATGCTTGGGCATACACCTGTCTCCTCATCATGGCAAGACTGTGGCAGCACAAACTTTCTAACACTGCTTGTTGTATTTTGTTCCTTTAGCAATTGCTTATGGTTTAGCTGATTGGACTTTCTTAACAGGTGGACATGTTGAGTGAAATTAATATTGCTCCTCGAATACTCACCAATTTCACTGGAGTGATGCCACCTCAGTTCAAGAAAGACCTGGATTCCTATCTCAAAACCCGTTCTCCCGTCACTTTTTTGTCTGACCTGCGCAGCAACTTACAAGTGAGTGGTTGGTTTCTGAGGGAGTTGGATTTAGGAAGTGTTACGAGACAAATGATCTTGTTGGCTGAGTCACCTTCCTTCCCAGCAGGAATTATGTCAGTTTGTAGCAAGCATGAGTTTCTGGCAGTAGAAGAGCCCCTGAAAATGCACTTCTCCAAATACTTCTTCTCCCTGGCAGGGATGTTAAGTGAAGTAGGAGGAACTATATATCAAGGAGGAACTGTGGTGGAAACAGAAATATTGAGGGTTTGGGTTTTTTTTAGCAACATTGAACCGATCTAATCTAAAAGCAGTCGATTTTATCTACATGAGCTGCCAGATGCTTTCAGTGAGAAGTAAGGGTATCTAAACCTTGGCCTCTTCTGCTTGGATGTCTCTAGTGCAGTGTTGCAGACCGTAGAGAAGAATGTAATTGGGGTTGACTGTATCAAGCTCACTGTTGTGTCCCCTACAGATAAAGAAGCTCTGTGGCTTCCATCACATGACTCCAGCACTGTTTGCCCAGGCCATTGTCTGATCTCCACATTTTGAGTATCAGTTCAAGTTTATTGAACTTGGTTGTGGGCTTTTTTTAGAATCTAAAGTTTGACTGCAGGTGAATTCATAGTTGTTTTTTCTTGATGTCTGTGGATCCCCAAGCTAATGCTTTGGGGGAAGAGTATAGGGAGGGCAGGGCAATCAGCCAGAAGCCCAGTTCTGAACTCTGAGCCAACTCTGTTCATTTAGCACATCACACGGTGAAGCTTACAGCAGGACTCAGGACTGAAGTTGGACTTCCTCTGAAAATTGCTCCAGCATAAACCTTCACATGAGTGCTGGCTGTTTCAGGCAGCCCGTGGCACAGCTGGTGCATTCGCATTGCCTTCATCTGATTATTTATTTTTCTCCTTTTAAATAGGGGAGTATGAAAGTTGTACGTTTGGTCAGTCAGCATTTTACTGGTCCTGTATAGAATACAGAATGCCTTGGATTGCAAGGGACCTTAAAGGCAATCTAGTTCCAACTCCACCTCCTGCCAGAGCAGGTGCCCCATCCAGCCTGGACCTGAGCACCTGCAGGGACGGGGCAACCATTGCATTACAAATGGGTAAATGCCAAATAGAATCTGTGGACGTGAAGTATGTTGCCTTCTGTATAAACAGAGAGAGATCTGGGTGCTGTTGTTGTACATGTTGTCCCTTACATTTCTGAAGGAACACAGAACGTTAATGCTTTTTCTATCTTCCCTATTAGGTATCAAATGAACCTGGCAACCGCTACAACATCCAGCTGATTAATGCACTGGTGCTCTACGTAGGTACTCAGGCTATTGCGCACATCCACAACAAAGGCAGCACACCCTCCATGAGCACCATTACCCACTCAGCACATATGGACATCTTCCAGAATTTGGCGGTGGACCTGGACACCGAAGGTGAGCTAGTTTGTCACAGCTGACTTCGGGCAGATTGAGCTGAGAAGTGCAGATTGTTCCATGCAGCTGCTAGTGAATTCACAGGGAGTGGTGCTGTGGTAAATACAGGAGCAATATGAAAACCAAATGCTAAGGACGTGCAAGGGAATGAGAAATCAGTTTAATGAAGAGTTGTTAATGCCCCTTCAGCTTGAGTGGGTGAGGCTCTTGCACATCTTTAGTGTTTGTTTCTTGTACCTGGATGGGGCACACTTAAAAATGTTCATTTTAGGCAGTACTAATGGTTTCTTTTTCCCTCTTGCATTGGGGTAGGGGTCACCATGTGTACTCACAGCTCTTCCTCTGCAGGTCGGTACCTCTTCTTGAATGCAATTGCCAACCAGCTGCGATACCCCAACAGTCATACCCACTACTTCAGCTGCACCATGCTTTACCTGTTCGCAGAGGCCAACACTGAGGCTATCCAGGAGCAGATCACAAGGTGAGGGGGGAGGCATTTAACTTGCCTGCATTCAGCTTCTTGCTTTCCTTTCCTGTTTGTTTTTCAGACCTTTCTGTTCTAACTGTTCTGTTCTTGGACTGCAGGGTTCTCTTGGAACGACTGATTGTAAATAGGCCTCATCCCTGGGGTCTCCTTATTACCTTCATTGAGCTGATTAAAAACCCAGCATTTAAGTTCTGGAACCATGAATTTGTTCACTGTGCTCCAGAGATTGAGAAGTGAGTATAACTTAGTAACAAGATCACTAAAGCAGTACATTTGAAGCTGGTGCTGAGATGTACCTTAAGCTGTTGGTGTTTCACAGTGGGAGCAGTGTTTCCTGTCTTGAGAAGAGGAAATACAACCTCAGAGCAGAATGCAAAGTGGTTACTGGAAGTCACAGCAGACTGCTGTGAGAAATGCTAATTTTTTTTCTCCTGTGTGTGGAAGCTTGTTCCACAGCAAAACATTAGATCCTGAAGATGTTTTTTGTGGAGCTGCCAGCAGCACAGTACAGAGGGTTCAGAGCAGCCTGCTACACAGTGCACATGCTGTTCAAACACTGCTTTTTCTGTGTTCTAATGGGACTGAGCTGCCTGGAGTGCATTTCTGTGCTGTGGTAGCACTGCAGCCCATCAGGGCCTGGCTCCTTTGCCCATGCTGTTGGGAGTGTTTGCACCTGTGGTGCTACAGAGGGTGCATGGGGCTCCAGGTGGAGATCACAGTTAACTCCTAACACTGCTCTGCTTCTGTGTTCAGGTTGTTCCAGTCGGTTGCACAGTGCTGCATGGGGCAGAAGCAAGCCCAGCAAGTAATGGAGGGGACTGGTGCCAGTTAGAGCTGCATCCTGTGTTGTAAATGTGCCAGCCTGGAGGCCCCTGTCCCATCGAATGACAGAAGAATCTGTAAGGCTCTTCCTGACCTTCCCAGCTCCCTCGATTGGGTACACACGTGGGATGAAAGTCCATGGGCACGTTCCAAAGTTTGAAACAAAAAATTTTTTTTTGACTTTTGGCCAAAATTCAGAAGATGCTGTGAATATCATTTTGAACTAGTGTAAATACAAGGAACAGAAACGTTTGTCTGGACTTCTGGGTTTGTGCAAAGTGTGTAAATGGCAAGTGGGTAACTGGTGCCTGTCCAGCTTGTAATAAAGGGGCAGCTGCTGATGCCAAGTGCTTGTCTGGGGCAGACCTCCTTGTCCTGACATTGCCAGACTCCCAAAGAATATTGAAAAGCCAGTTATATTATTATGTAACTTATTTTTTTTTCTTTATGTGGATGGGGGACCTTTAAATCACTAAGTTGTTCCTCAGAGGGGGGAAAAAAAGCAGGTATGTTTGGAATATGGGAATACTGTAGAGTGGGGGAGGGGTGGAAGATCCAGTGTTGCTTTCCCCTTTCCTCCATCGTGTGCTGCCAGAGCTGAGCGGTGCTCAGAACCCCTCCTTGCTGTTGGGGAAGACACACCTCAGGCCCTTTGGGAGAGGGTCAGCTGTTTTTAGTAAAGAAACCAGAGACCAGGCCTATAACTTTTGTTTTTGTTTTTTTTTTCTCCTGACACTTGTAAATTTTGGAGGGGGGAACTAAATTCAGACCTTTCCCTACCCTGTGACAGTATAAGTTTGTAAAAAAAAATAAAAAATAATAATAATAAAAACCCACAAGAAAAAACACACAAAAAACCATCAAAAACAAAAAAAAAAAAAAAAAGAAAAAAGAAAATAATTTTAAAAAAGAACAAAGGACCAATACAGCCCATTTTGTAAGGATTTTGAATGTTTTGTAAAGTATTGGTCCACGTGTTGTATTTTGTAGCCTTTCTAGTTCTTGGGCTTTAGTTCTCCCACTTCTTGTATGTATGCATACTGTAGTTACACATTAAAGTCATGACATGCAGCACGTGCCACTGTGCTTATTCTCTCCAGTTCCATCCTACCTGGCTGCTCACTGTCTTTCAAAATCCGTTTCCACCTATCCACAGTGTACAGTAATCCAGTGCATTTTGGATGCTGCCTAGTGAGAATTGTTTGCTTCCAGCACTGGGAGGGAAGACTTGTTAGGAATAGATGGGGCCTCGATTCAAAGTGCCAGGAGGAAGGACACACAGTAGTTTTGTGGAGATGGAAATATTCCCAAGCAGAGCAGAGTGCTTGAAAGGAGGGGAGGAGCACAGAGCACAGGTAGCAGCAAATCAGTTCTGTTTCTCACGATGCCTGAACACAGATGGTGAGGAAAGAGATTCACTGCTCTGTTGACACAACAGCATGCAGAGGTCAGGAGTTCCTGTTATGTGGCTAGCTGTGCTTTTGCTGCACAGAGCAAAAATGAGATCTGAGGAAGTGTACCGAGCCAAACGTGCTGGTGGATGCATTTTTACCTTTTTCTGCACACTATTACTTGGGTCACCTGTTGAAAGGAATAGTTTCTTGCCAGCTCCAATTCCCTGGCCTTTGTTTGGCAGGTCAGCAGCTGTGCTGTAATTGAGCCTTTTGGCTCTAGAGCTGGAAGTCCAGTTTGCTCTTCCCTGCTGTAGCGGGTTAGGATACAGAGAACTAACAGCAACCAGCTTTATCCAGTCCAGATTTGGTGGGGTTTTTCTGCCATTTAACTTCAGCAAGCCAAGCTCTGGATATGAGCTTGCTGCCTTGTCCTGCTGGTTCTGCTCAAGCTCAAAAGGTCTCTGTGCTTCTGTACTAATACTGCTGCACACATCTGGTTCCCTTTAGGCCTTAGGAGCTGTCAGGGTGGTGTACAGAAGGGTGAGAGGCAGAGGGGACTGCCAAAATCCCAACCTGTGACTGCTTCTTCCTAACAAGGGAAGGAGCCCACAGCTGGTACTGTCAGATCAAACGCTGCTGGTGCCACCTCTGTGGTGATGCCAGTGTCCCTGCCAGCAGAGGCCATGGGCACAGTGCCCTCTTTGCATTCACTGCTCTGTGCCTGGTTTGAGATGCACACAGACTGCACTCTGAACAGCCAGTGCATCACCTTGGCACCCCAGCAGTGCACGCAGGGCTGCAGCTAACCTCCATGTGTGGATGCAGTCTGGGTTTTGCTTGTTTGCTGTCGCTGCAGTTAAAATGAGCTCAGAAACCTATTAGAGGAGGTTCTGCATCCTGCTGAAGTAGGTGGCATCGGCTGGGTAAGAAACTCCACCTTGATTTAACGTAGCTTGGCCTGCAAACCTCCAGTGTGTTATCTTACAAAGCTGCTGAGGGAAAAAGAAGGCTGCATGTGATGTGGGACAGCAGTGCCTGGATTAGAGTGCGTATCAAAAGCCAAACCTGCAGACCTGTGACTGCTCCCAGAGTCTCAAGTACTTACAGAAATGCTTTCTGCAGAGGTGAGGAGGACTCATTGTGCTGTACTGAGCCCCTGTGAAAGCCAGAAAGAGACAGGCTCCCACTTGCAGCTTGTTACCTGGGCAGGGCACAGTGACTGCCTTCAGTCTCTGACACTGAGTGAGGGATCCCACCTCTGATGATGCTGGTGTGTGTCAGTCTTCCCTAAACACGGAGGGTTGTGCTCCAGCCCTCTTGCTGTAAGGTCACCTAAATGTACTCCTGTGCTGTGCAATGTTGTTCTTTATGCAGAGGTAGCTAAAACCAGGAGCCACATGAGGGACAAGCAGGCCCATCCTGCCTTCCACCTTCGCTGCTGCAGAAGAGATGGCTGAAGGCTGCCCTCCCCTTTCTGAGCACAGTTCTGGTTTCCAGGGGCAGCGAGGCTTTTATTGGACCAGCTCTAGCAGCTGATGCAAGATCCTTTTCTGGCCGTAGCGCACATGCAAAGCTTGCTGTTCCCTTCGACTCAGTTTCTCATAAACCTCCTTACTTAGCAAGTCATGCTCTGCTCTCAGGTCTGACCTGTACGACTCCAGGGTCAGCAGCACGCTGTCACGAAGGAGCATCTTGCAAGGGCTTCTCAGCCTGGAGAGAGCTGCGTTAGAAAGGGTCGAGTTCTCCTCCTCCTCCTCGCTGTCCTCCTCCCAGCCATCTTGTTCCTTGTACTCCTTGAACTCTTCTTCTGACATGCACAGCACCTGTAATGACCCAACCACACAGACAGCTCAGGACAGCTGAGTACCTCAGGCAGTCTTTGGGCCTCGTGGTGCAGCTGAGTTACTGCTCAGCTGGATGCAAGAGGAGAGACTATGCCTAAGTGAGAGAGCAGGACTGTGGAAGAGCATCCCACCAGCAAACCTCAGCCACGGAGCTGTTTGAAGTCAGCACTTTACTGTGGGTGAGGGGGGTTAGTCCAGGACAGGACTCGCACCATCAGTCCACGTGTTTGTGTGCCCTCATTTCACCTGTTCTGCATGCTTCCAGCAGCTGCAGTGCAGCCTGTGCCCCTCCTTGTGCAGCTCTTTCCCCCGCTGGTCGTCGCTTGGCACTGCTCACCTTCAGGGTCGTGGAAAGCTCCTCCTCTGTCAGCACTTCGTCCCAGCCCAGCACAAAGGCTCCTTCCTCCCCCACCATCTCCAGCTGGCACAAGAAATCCCACTGCTCTGTGACCAGCCGCCGCTGGGCATCGCTTTTGGCACCTGTTCAGAAGACAGCAGAGCTGCAAACCCCGCTCACTCCACAGCAGCGGTGATGGCAGAAGGGGAAACAAAACAGAAACCTGTGACGTAGCCCCAGAGCTTCAAGAGCTGTGGGAACAGCCTCACCTCCCCTCACCCTGAGCTGCTTAACAGAGCCCCAGCCCCGTGCTCCCCGTGGCCGCCACTCACGCCGCAGCGCCGCCGTGCGGACGGTCACCATCTGGATGTCGGCCGTGTCGTTGGTGTTGCCTGGATATGGCTCTGCAAAGCCATACATGTGCAGGAGCTGCCAGTTGGCCATCTGCCCGTACGTGTTGAAGATCTCCTGCCCTTTGCTGACAGGCTGTGTTGTAACCATCCGTAAACACTTCTGCAAGCAGAGAGAGGAGAGGCTCTGAGACGGCCGCGAGCTGCCTCTCCTTAACAGGGTGCTTTTGGAGGAGGGTGCTGGTTTTCCCAGGAAAACCATTCAGGTATTTGTCTTATGTATGATCCCAGGGAAGAGCGACCTTCTGCATACAACAGCAGTGAGCAGCAGGAGAAATAAGGTCTCTTCCTGCAGCAAGAGCATCTTGAGAAAGGTCCACGTGACCCTAAATTCTTGCTTGGCTTGCTTGAAGCAAGCAGCAGCTGTGTATGTCACACAGTAGCTTTCTGTGAGTGAGATCCAGGCCCGCCCGTTGCCCTGGCAGGGAGCAGTGCTGCTGTGGCTGCTGAGAGCCACAGGGTCATGCAGGAACAGGCACAGGGCCTTGCCACTCACGGGAGAATATTCCAGGCTGGCGTTGTGGTTGGCCACGTGATTCAAAATATCTGCCACAGGCACCATCATGGGAGGGTTGGGGCCCTTCTCATCTTCATCTTCCTCCTCCAGAGGTTCCTGAAAGCTACGTGAACACAACCCTGATTTACAGCTCACAATACAGGGCAAGCTTTAGCTTATGCCTGCACCCTTTTAAATCACGCAGCCTGTAACCACTCACCACCTCTTCTTCCCCCTGCTCATCTTTCCTCCCTTACGTGAGCACAAAGCCCTCGCTGCTCACCTGTAAGCCATGACAAATGCCACCAGCTGCTTGTACAGCTCCAGCGTGTGCAGCTCGGGGTCAAAGACGTCGGGGTGGGACTTCATGAAGGGCAGGATGATGGAGCTGTACTCCTGCTGGATGTTAGCCAGGTCCTTGTCCACTGCCTCGGGGATGCCGGTGCCCTGCAGGAGCCTCGTTCGTTCTTCCTCAGGCCTGTTGCAAAAACCAAACCAGCAGCTCTGTCTCCATCTGCCCCAGGAAAAAGGATCTGAACTCCCTCCAAACAGCGGCTTCCTTGCGCTCTGCAGAGCTCTGCTGCAGCACACTGCAACGTCTTGTAGTGCCTGATGGAGAGCTGAGGCTGCCGCCCCTCACAGTGCAGGGAGAGAGCAGCTGGAGTCACCCAGCACACCCACATCCCCTCAGCACCAACCTTACCAGAACATGGGGTGATCCAAGCTACTGAAGTCCTGCCAGAGGGAGAAGTAGGGCCGCCAGGGGGAGGTGCTGGTCGTGTACTCGTGCAGCAGGGCCAGCAGGAGCGGCACCCACCCCGACTGGCTCTGCAGGGACTCCTGGGCTACACAGCCAGAGGTGGTGGAGAAAAAAATAAACAAATGAGGTCCATCTGAGATTTTAATCAATTGCTCTGAAAATACATTTTCCCAATGTGTGGCTCGGAGCAGTGAGAAAACACCCTGGTTTATAGGCTGCCTGGTGGGCACTATCCCTGCCCAGGGCAAAAGGCTGGGAATAAGATGATAGTTAAGGTCTCTTCCACCTCCCCTTGCGTGTTCTCCCCCAGCCTTGCTGCTGCAGGACCGGGATCTGCCGCCCCGTGCTGGCAGCTCACCCAGCGCTCCACGAAGTGAAACCAGAACGGCACCAGCGCGGAGCCCTGGGCCCGGAGGGGCACTCTGACGCCTCAGAGAACTCTTTTCCCCCCCCCACCCCCGCGGGCTGTCACTGACAGAGACGTTCCCATCGCGGCGCAGACAGCGGGACCGCGGCGTGCGCTCCCGTGAGCAGAGACCCCCCCAGAGCCGCTACCCATTACCCGGGCCCCGCGCGGCGCTCACCGTCGTGCAGCAGGGCGCGGATGGAGCACGTGTGCTGGGACAGCAGCGCGCCGCGCGGCACGGAGAACAGCAGCTCGCCCGGCTCCAGGTCGGCGGCGGCCAGCAGCCCGTAGCCCGACACCGTGCCCCGCCGGCTGATGGACACCTGCGGCGACAGCCCCCGCTCAGCGCCGCCGCGGGCCCGCTCCGGGGCCGGGCCCGCTCCCCGCCGGCGCTCACCTTGG
>VXAB01003460.1:869686-998664 GCA_013399175.1 Odontophorus gujanensis | reverse complement strand
CACTATACTAACGAGGAATCGCGCAACACTTTTTGCCTCTACTGCCTCCGCCCCTGCGGCCCCGGTGCCGCCCACCCCGCGCTGGGCTGCGGGCTTCGGGGGGCTGATGGGTGCGTGGGGCCGTGGGGCTCTGTGATGGTGCGCCGGAGCTCGTTGTCCGGACGGTGGCCGATGTTTGAGCGTGTGCTGCTGGAGCCCGTTTGCTTACACGAGGAGGGGAGGTGAGGACAGCCACCCAGCCGTAGATTGTTTCCCCCTACACCCTATGACAGAAAGATCTGTGTGAGCACACGAGTGAAAATAATGCATGGAAAGTGCCAGACTCGAGGCAGTGAGGAGCAAAGCAGCCCAGATAATCTTTACGTTTGTATTTTTGCACCTGGTTCGTGCAGGCAGTTTCTTTTTACGGGAACCTGAGACGCGCCGGAGTCAGCAGTTCTTGGGTGAGAGGACTCCAGCACCTGCTCCTCACCTCCCTAAAAAGGGAGGGAGGGAAATGGAAACCAATTACTCCGAGATTTGAGAGTTAAAAGGCCGAAGGACACATACTGAGTGTATGTCTTGCACTCATTTGGTCGGTGGTAACACGGTTGTGGGCTGTATCACATTGGGCTGGAAATTATATGTAATTTACTCCTTGTATGAAGCTTTAACTCCACACATAAGAAGTCAGCTGGAACAAACAAGGATCTCTTTCACCAATCTGATACCAGTAATATTTCTTTGGACAAAAGGATCCCAAAGTGGTGTTTTTGGACAATCATGGCTGAAGAACAAACAGCAACCTCTATGTAGAACATCTAAATATAAGAGACCCATGACTGAAGCATTACAACAAACTGGACAACTCTTGCAAGCATTTGAAAATAAATGTGTTCCTGAGTGGATGCAACAAGTACATACAATTTATCCTGACAAATGAAAAACATGAGCTGAAGTCTCATAATAATGGAATTACTTTAGAGTAGTGTCATGAGCTGCACTGGCAGGGCTAATATCTAGTGATAGATAGGTTTTATACCTCAGGGAACAAGATCAGAAGCAGTGTTGTTAGGCTGGTCTAAACTTGCCAGGCAGGATCAAACTTTATTCAAAAGACATTAATTAAACTTGCGAGACTTCCCGGTGGATCAGATATTGACTGTCTGTATTTTGTAGGACTGATTGTGCTTGGCTAGTTCAGACTTTTCCACCTGACACTTCCCAGTCTCTTCTTCCCTGATCCCTGTGGCCAAAGAGCTGGGCCGAGAAAACCTTGTCTAAGAGGTAGTGCATGTTGCAGTCTGACCTTGTTCAGCTGCTGCTCTTTGCTCACATCTGATTTTACCTCAAGCTTTCACACAGACCTCCTCTTTGTTGTGTTGTACCCTATTTTCACTACACACATACTACGTGTACTCAGCACATTGCTACGCATGTCTTCTCAGAATGACAACTAGTTTAGTGATGAGAGTCCTTGGTCATGAATCAATCCACTGCCCTGCTCCCATTTCTGAACAGCTACTGTTAGCTTCATCATCCATCTTACATGTTTTGTATAACTTTTTCCAACGAGGACAATCCTGAAGCAAAAGTGCCAGTCAATATGCAAACTCATGCTCTTTCACAACCTCTTCCCACTTCCCATTTGGCAGGGAGAGCAAGCACGTCTACTAAGAACACCTACTCTGGTCTGAGCTGGTGATGGTAAATAGGGTTAGGTTAGACAACTATCCTCCTGTGTTGAAAATAATGAATATCTTGACCACTTTTGCTTCTTCAGAGAATCCTATATGCACTTCTGAAGCTATTCTTTCAAACATATCCTGCCTAGAAGATGACTTATCTGTAGCTATTTAAGAATGGGATCAGTAGGAGATGCTGAAGTATGAGTCAGAGAAACAAAAGTGCTGTTTTGGGGTAGATGGTCTAATACAGCACTTCAGTGACTCACAGTTACACAGCAAATACCTTCCCTGTTGATTTGTCACAGAAACCTGTAAGCAGAAAGTGGAACAAGTACTAGCCACTAGTATTAGTGCTCCAAGGTCTAGAAAGCTTTTGCCTTCTCCTTGCTATCTCCATTTGGCTATTCTGTGTGCCTAATTCAAACCTTCTATGCTTTCCTCATCCTGGTACCAGCTCTGTGATTAGCTTTAATTAGGCAGCTGATCCCTAGAGCAACAGCTGTCTGCAAGAGCCCCTTAATGACCACGAGGAGCAGTAGGTCTGGAATGTTGCTCAGCAGTGTGTCTGGAAGCTAGTAATCTCCCCTTCAGCTTGCTTAGCTGAAATAAGGCTTGACACAGGTCCTCCAGTTGTGTTTTGGATGGGAAATTAATGGATGGGAAATTCTGTCATCTCTTTGTTGCAAGAGATTCTCTTCCCCAACTGTAAATATTTTCTTTCCTTCTATCTGCTTGGAATTTGCCAACTTGCTACTTGATTGATCATCTCTTGTCATTTTGCCATGCTTCTCCAGGAGGAGACTGGCATCATCGTCTCTATGCCATCCCACTGAATATCTGAAGACAACAATAACATATAACTGTAGTCTTCTACAGCTGTCTCAGTGCCCCATGCTCCAGCTCTCTGTTTTATTCACTGCAGTTCATTGATATCCTTCATGTATTACCCCAAACTTTGCACAGTGGTTCTACAAGCAGTATCAAATGCATCCAAATGGCGTGGGGAACATTAATCGCTTCTCTCAACTTATTAGTTCTGGTGTTATTAATGCTGCCCAGTATATGATTAGCTTTCACTGCTACAGGAGCAATTACTCACTCATATCCATCTTTCCTGTTCTCTGGGACATTTGGGACTTTCTTCACAAAGTTGCTGTTTATGCAGTCGGCTCTTGGCTGTTGCAAGGGGCTCTTTTATTCAAGGTGCAGGTCTTTGTATTTAATTTTGCTGAATCTGAAGACATTCGTGTTGGTCTATCTCTACAGCCTGGCAAGGCCCCACTGAATGACACTTATGCCCTTGATATTATCAGTTTCTTTTCTAATTGGAAACACTACCTGGCTCCCCAGGGCAAAGACTGAGCTGCACATAAGATCCCCACAGTTCAGCCATGCTGGCACCACAGAGTCCACAAGGAATGGATTTAACATAGTGCAATGAGAGATATCAATCATGCATCTGTATAAACTGTTTTGTTTAACCTCACTGTAAGTAAGGTCTTCTATTAAATACATTAAGCTTTCATTTTTTTTTTTTTTATAGAAACAAAGGACCAATAACCATACTTTTTTAAATATAGGAAGCTGTTTGATATCGCAGTTGCTTTTTATTTTCTTGAGATTGTTCTTGGTAGGCTTAGAATATGTTAATGCTTAAAATATATCTGCCTTGGAGTAGTCAAGGCAAGTAAGTACTGATTGACATCTGCACCATGTTGCTTCTGAAGTGCTACAGCCTCTGGAGAACTGCCCTGATAAATATCTACAGAGTTTTTCGAACCAGAGCTCATGAAGGAAGCTAGACAAAGTTTAGATTTGCTGTACAGAGGTCTGTTACCCCATTAGAAATATATGTGAGGGGTCCAAACAGAGAAAGACAAGAAGAGCTACCAAACAATACTCCTAAATCATGCAAAAAAAAAAACCCAAACACCTCAGATGAGAAGTAAACCCCTTCAGTGATATGATCCTTAGGATACCTGAGTCCAGGAGAGCTGTTACAAAACTGAATTTCTTAGCTACTTTTTATGCTCTTGCTACTACCTATTCATGTGTGCTCAATCCTTCATCTTCTCTTTTTGTTCTGTTTTACATTTAATTTTTGTCTGTGCCCTCACCACATAGGCTCACAGCATAGGATTTAATGAGCTTTTTACTAAGAATTTATGAGTTAGAAAATAGCATATTATGTTGCATCAATTATTTCTGTAGAGCTTTTGGATAAATTCTGTGCTGGCTTGTTGCGCACTCTGCATGACATAGTGGCCTTTTTTTTCTGTGTTAATGTATTTTGATCAAGTTAAAACAAAGCTTTAGAAGATATTAGAAAAAATAATTTACTTCAATTAAGGAAGCAAGTGATCAGACATCCCATGTAAAGTCAACAACTGAACAGCGGAAGAAATTAAAGGTAAAGGAGGGCATGACAATGCATGTCAGTGCCTGGTGGATTAGTAGGAGGAGGGATTTAGGGGGTTTTCCCTTATTAGCATGCCTGGTATAGTTTGTACAGTACTAAATTCAGCCACACAGCTGGGTAGTTTCCTCTCCATGTTTCATCATGTGAGCTGTCTAATAAAGGATGCCTTTTAAAAATTCGTTGGAAGAATCTCCGGCCTTGAAAATTTATGTCCTAACAATTGTGAAATAAAATAGACAAGAAATGCCCATGCAGAACTGCATTATCTATTTAGGTAAAAAGCACTCTGAAGGAAGAGTTGAATAATTTAATCTAACCATTTATATTCCCGTAGCATGGTTTAAATCTACTAGGTGCTCCCAGTATGAATAAGCTCCTTATCACAGGGAATCTGCATTCTCATCACTTTTCTCCTTAAAAGGGATTTCTAAGTAAATGTACTGAAAAGATACCATAAAAAAATGGAAAATTCAATTTAATCAGGAAAAATGGAGTCCGTCAGCTTTTAATACACAGTTTCAGCTTTAGAACAGCAAAGAACAGAAGGGTCTTCCTTAGAAATCAGAGGACAGGACTTGATAATTAAAGAGCAGGTGGTCAGTCAAGTTTATGTGCAAAATTCAGGTACAGAAAATGTATAGTTTCAGAGTAGTCTTTTTCAAAGGAGTATTTATAGCAAAGCCCCCAGAGAAATACTAGGACACTGCAAAAATTAGATAAGTTGTGTGCTGGTAGAAAAATCCTTGCATAGCACAGTTCTGGATCCCGGAATATCTCTATCATATGATGCAAGAACTGTCGAATTTATAGCTGTGATGAAAGAGTGCAGTGGATCCAGAAAATTACACCACTGGACTGTCTTAGTCTAAAATATGGCATTTCTTAGGATCTTGAAATTTTCAGTGACTTGCCTTGGATTAGAACAATGGTGACTAAGAGGAAGAATTTCTAGAGATAAAAATCAATGAAATAAAATTCAGTCATAATATAACTATCAGGTCCAATTTTCACATCATATTTGTTCCAGGAATTAACATCTGCCGCTAAAAAAGAAAAAAGAAATTAAATAAAGCAAAGCTCACAGAAAAAAATATAGGAGAAAGCATCACAGACTGAAGCAAAGATGTCATGAGGCAGAAGCATCATACACAGAAATGAAATGTACTGTAAAGAGGTTGGGGACACATTTAAAAGTATCTGTTTTACAAAACTGTGAATGATGCAGTGAATTTATCTTTGAAAGCTAATCATCAGAAATTTCTTTCTTGCACTCTGATGCTCGCTAAGTATAGACATCAGGGGCAAGTGCAGGCTGAATAATTACGATGAGGGAAACCGAAGAGATTGAACATCTAAGGCACCTAAAGATGAGCTTAGGGAATGGGTGCTATTAATATCAAATAGTCAACGCTTTCTTGAGGTAAAATCAGAAATACGCAAAAGAATCTGAAGGATTCACCACGGGAAACAAAGTCATCTGCTCCCATATGAGATCTTACTAATGCCACAGACCTTGACTAGTGCTGCTCCCTAAGTTTGACAGGTTGTACTGCTGTAAAACTGGAAAATCAATAGATTAAAAAATGTCAGTGTACCAAGCCAAGAATTAATAGAAGTAAATTTAGTTTTTGTCTAGTAGCTCACAGTAGGAAAACTGACCTCACCTTGAAAATACTATCAGAACGTGTACTGGAAGTATAAAGGGAAATGCATGTATGTTTTGCTGCTTTTGTGAAGGTTTTTAGAAGTTTCAGCATGATAGATAGACAGATGTTCATCACTGAAAAGCATATTGATGACTCAGGAAATCCAGAGCTGGGAGTGCAGATGAGGCAGAAGACAGCATTGTGAGCAGATATGAAGACATCATACTGCATCAGTAAGGTACATTTTGTCTAAGAAAGCATTCAGTAATAAATAGAAAGCATAATGAATGACAGTTGGGAATCTTCTAAACGGTGTCTGAATTAATGGAGCTTAGATGAACAATGTAATGCTTGCTGACAATCTTTCTCTGAGTTCTATTAGAGGAGGCCATCTGAGCTTGATGAATGTTTTTAAAAAAAATCATAATACTTTAAAAAAAACACAACACAATCTGGTAAGAGCTATCTCAGCAAAAGACAAAGCCAGAAACTCATTTATTTTAATAACCGAGCACTTGATCAAAGCTACCAGCACTCTAGTGATTTATTCTGGTGCTGGCTTCACTGTGCATCCCTGATGATCTCGTTGCCACCATTTACTACTTCATTGTGTAGTGAGTGGGGAACAAAAGAGTACCTTTCATTCTAGACAAAACCATGGCTGATGGGGTAACAGTTTCTTCCCTTCACCTTCCCTTAGGATGTAGGGGTCACACAGCATGGAAACCACATTCTTCTTTGCCTTACTCAAGGGAGTGCTGCAAAGATAATCTGTGCACCCAAGGAAACACAGGGAAATCCCAAGTGGTCCCCATGGCTTAGAAATCTGTTATTTCAGGAGTTGGTTTTTATCCTTGCCATGCATTATATTATTACTCCTACTTGTGGCTTTTCCACTTTGTGGTTTTCCTCACCATTTCCCCTCTATTTTCACTACTCATCTGCCTCCACCACCCTTTTTCTTGCTTGTTTATTTGGCTTACTATTTCTCTTTGGGAAAAGATAGGATGCCTCAGCTCTTGTCCAAGTCAGGAGGATGAAAAAGAACCATCTGAAGGCTAGAGGAAACTGCTCTCCCTCTTTGTCTGTGCTGGGAGAATCTTGGGATTGGCCTCTTTGTCTTCTAACACAATTTTCAGTGAGTGGATGAGGAATAAAAGAGCACTAGATAGGTTTTTCATTTTATCAACTGCAAGAAGGAAGATAGTATAAAATAAAACATTAAAAAGCTCCTACAGAAATTAATTGCCATTTCCAATACTATTCATGACAGAGAAAAGCAAATGTGCACATTCACCAGAGATTGTCCAATATGTGATGGAGAGTTAACCATCTTGTTCAATTGTAAAAGCCTGACACTTTAAAAAGATGCAGAAATGAATCATAGTGCACTTAAAATTTGAGACAAGAGATGAATATTTAAAGTCAGTTGAACAGCCAAAACCATAAATGAGGAAGTGTTGAGAATGATGTGCTTTGAACACAGCTGCTTAAAGCTGAGATCTACACTACTGTGTCTCTGCAGTACATTGCCTGACAATCTGAAAATTTGCCTAATTCTAATAAAATCAAAGAAAATACAAAAAGATAAAAATATCAGATGCATTACTACATACAATAGGTCAGGTTCAGAGAAGACAGGACATTTTACAACATTCTCACAGCTGCTGAAGATGGGAGATGGTTATCTGCACTTGCTGGCTTGGAAATGTCACCTCAAAGAGATGAGAAAAAGGCTGAGTAATTGGTGTGGGGCAATATGTGAATGGAGTCATTGCTGAGATAACAATTACAATGAAGAGTTATTAAAGTGCAGCAGAATGTGAAATAATCACAGAATCTCAGAATTGTAGGGGCTGGAAGGGATCTCTAGAGATCATCTAGTCCAACCTCCCTGCCAAAGTATGCTCTCTAGACTAAGCTGCACAGGTAGATGTTCAGGTAGGTTCTGAATGTCTCCAGAAGAAACCCCACAACCTCTCTGAGCAGCCTGTTCCAGTGCTCCGTCACCCTCACTGTGAACAAGCTCTTATTCACATTTGTGCTGAACTTCCCTTGTTTCAATGTGTGGCCATTTCCCCTCATCCTATCACCACACACTGCTGAAAAGAGTCTGGCCTCATCCCTTTGTCTCCTGCACCTTACTTATTTATAGACGTGGATCAGATCCCCTTTGAGTGTTCTTTTCTCAAGGCTGAACAGACCCAGGTCATCCAGCTTTTCCTCATAAGAGAGATGCTTCTTATCATCTTTGTAGCCCTCTGCTGGACTCTTTCAAGGAGATCCCTGTCTTTTTTTGTATCGAGGAGTCCAGAACTGGACACAGTACTCCAGATGAGGCCCCACCTGGTCAGAGTAGAGGGGGAGGATCTCCACCCTTGACCTGCTGGCCACGCTTCTTTTAATGCACCCCATGATGTCATTGGCCTTCTTGGTCACCAAGACACACTGCTGGCTCATGGCCAACCTGCTGTCCACCAGGACCCCCACGTTTCTCTCTGCAGAGCTCCTCTCCAGCAGGATAATACTTATATTCCTGGGGAAAAAAAAAAAATATATATATATATGTATATAAGCAAGGTGTTTTCAATTACGTTGGTGTTTCTCATCACACGTGACTAGAATGTGAAGGAAATTTTTGCTTCAAAAAGTGCTCCTCAGGACAACAGACTTTATTTCTTTCACTACTATTTATCAAGATATTAATCTTCGCTTCAGTTTCTCTTTAGAACTAGAATTTCAAGATTGCAATTGCGTTGGCTCCCTCTGGTGGCATTCAGAAATACTCTCCAGTCCACTAAAGCCTGATCCACAATCAGTTTGATGTCAGAAACTGAGGTTATTATTTTATTTTAAATGTTGTACTAACCATAGCAGAAAAAAAAAGTAGTTGTATCTTTGAAGTCTCATCCTACACAAAATCAATTCAAAAAGTGAAATATTATCAGCTATCTGGAGCAAAATGGTGGAGGGAGAAAACACCACTCATTTCCCTTCCCTCACTTTCTCTTAATTGAATTAATGGATAACATTTTGCTACTATGTGTTTGGAAAGGAGCTGCAACAATGTCTTACTTATTGCGCTAGCCTGTTTCACTTGACAGCAAAGATGAGTTTCTCTTTTCAGAGAAACTTTTCATAGGAAAATTTCTATTTTGAAGTTAAAGCACTTGGGAGTTGTTGGAACTTGCATCCTGAGAGTTCTTGCCGGAGCTAAAACAGATGTGCAATTAATGCCTGGTTTTGTCCACTTGTTATTAAAAACAAATGTGGATAAGAGAGTTAAAAAAGAATAGAGAGGAAGAGGAAATGGGGAAGCAGTTAGGTAATTTCCTTTATTTATGCATACAGGAGGACCCACAGTTTGGAGATGCTGCCAAGGATGAAACTAACCCTTTCATCTAGAGTTGGGTAACTCTGCAATTGCCCATTCTCAGTGAAGCAAGACCAACTGAGAGGAAGAAAATGATTAAAGTTGCATCAGCAGTGTAGCTCAGTCTCATATCTGTGCAGTTTAAGTCCTCATTATCAAACACAGCAGGTATCCCAAATGGGATACCTACTGCCCCCTCTTCTACTTAATAATAACAGACAGTTCAAAGAGTATTGCCTGGAAACAGAGACAGAGAATATTTTTGGGCAACTTAACTCCACTGTTTTAGCGTTTGTGGATTGATACATGGGTATATTTTCAATTATAGCACTTCGAAACTATGAAAAGAAAAAAAAAAACAGGAAAAAGTCAAGCTTTTTCTGTACACTAACTGCTCACATTTGAAGAAATGGTACAGGCTTATCTATTTAGGTGGATTAAGGGAGCACAATCTTTTCGGACACAGTGTAAGAAAAGTAAAAAGGGAAATGCTAAAAGTATTTTTAGAAGCATTGTTTTGTAAATGACATAAACTATACTTTTTGGAAGTACTTCAATGCTAAATACCAATAATATTTTGCAAATTGTCTAATCTTGGCCAAATTCAAGTCCTACAAACCCTTATGTCTAAGCAGAAAACAAACAAACAAACAAAAAATGTGATAGTTTTTTTGTAATGAATTTACTGGATTAGAAAGCCTGAAACTTCAGCTTTTCAGACTGATTTCAGACAGATTATTTCAGGTTAAAAACCAAACCAAAACACCAACAACCAAACAGCACAGTACAATAAGAGCTGTACGTATGTGAAATATGTGTACGTGTGTGTGTGTGTGTATGTGTGTGTCTGCCACAGACTGAAGAGTTTTCTAACTCATTTACCAGTATAGTTTAGCATAGTAGCTTGGTGTTTTTAATGCTTCGACATTTAATTCCGCACACTTGTGAGTTGTTGGAACATTCCTATAACCTTTGAGAAACACACCAGATCAGATCAGCAACATATTGCATGTGTCAGCATGTCAACGGTCTAAAATATTTAATATCAACTTTAGTATTTCTATGTCTTGTTTCTTCCCATTAGGAAGTCATGTCTTGTTCAGCAAATTATTTACCTGACATTTCCATTCTATGTGTTAATTTTACAACCACAAAACCCACTAACTTTGGACAATGCCTTTTTGTTTTCAAAATCAGTTCCACCAGAAATATATAATCAAATTTTAAATAAATTTAGCTTTCGTTCAATGAAACAAAATAAGAAATTTCAGCCTTGTTTAAAAGGCAAAAATGATTGAAACTCTGCATTAGGAATGGAAAGTCATTCATAACTCTACATCATATGATTAAAAGCTGACCTAGGCTATTTATAGCTAAGCACTGTCAAGAGCAATATGTGTTGATGAGAGAACCTGACTGCTATTACATTCCTAGATTAGGTGCATGCTAATAAGGCCTGGACAAAGTAACAAAAGGAATGAAGAGTGAATATAATATTTAGAAGCTGGGAAACGTATTTAGATTGATTAGATAAACAAAATGGAAAATCAAAGGGAAAAGGAACTGAAGCAGACAAAATTTTAACTTTCCTCCTAATTGTAAAGCAATTCTGCTTTCTATGGAGACTCAAAAAATGCAAATTACAATAGTTTTAAAATTCATTTCTAATAACTGGTGTCAATATTAATCCTAGTGGTAATAATAATTATTAATACTTTATAAGGGTAATTAGTAATAATAAATTAAAAACTGTTAAATAATGATGAGTACATTAGAGTACATATTTTCCTGAAGGTGTTTTGTTAAACAAAGGAAAGAAAAGTGTAACAGTTCTGCTGATTGAACACAGAACCTCAGCTGAGATACCTGGGAGAAGGATGTTGTGGATAGGTATGTATCCCTGATTCAAATACCTTTGTGTTTCAGGATGCATTCAGAATTTGGGTGCTCCCATGTGCTAGTTCTACATTTAAACTTCTTTGGGGAAAAACAATGATTTTGTTTGAGATTTTGGTGAGTGAAATAAAGAGAATGCACAACTTTTGAAAAGACAATATAGTGAAAGCTATGTTTGTAGTGAGGAGATTATGCACAGAATTCATGGAAAGAGGATATGAAATTTGGAAAGCTGTGACTGCAGTTTCTGCAGTCCATAAGCCACAACATTTTCTTTATGTGTTCAAATGATACAACCAAGAGATGATCATAGTGCAGTGCACTCTCTTTCTGTGCCAGGTCACTTCCTGAAGGAGAAAACAGCAAGAAGTTGTGCACTGACAATGGCAGTTTTATGGCTAATCCTAAATAGCTGGATATGGTACAAAGAAAGGATGGAGATGAGGGATGATGTTAGGGGATTCAAAAAGCAGGCAGACATGCCATGCATATTGTTCTCAGTTTGCTGGTCAGGGACAGCAGCGATGTGGCAAGCTCTTTTGCCTGAATTTGTCTTACTCTGTATGCACATAACTGTGATGCCTAAATTATGACTGGATACTTCTCAGCTCCTAACTGCAGTACTTAATGAGCATACTGTGAACACTCCCTCCCTGTGCAATCAATACAGAGGCACTCACAGAACTGTAGTGTTAGGACACCAGAGCATTATTTCAGATTGTCCACTGTCCAGCATTAGGTAGGAGAAAAGTAAACTTGGTGAGCTAGAAAACTGTTATTCTAGCTAATTTTGTATCTCCCTTCTTGTCCCGTGAAGTTTGTTCCTAATTTTTTTTCTTATGATTTTGACAATTCAGAAACATTTTCTACTCTGACACATATTTTTTCTTTCCTACAGTTTGTCTGCAGGAAGATGGTCATAGACAAAAGCTTTCATTTATATCCTTGACTCTAAAGAGATACTAAAGATTACTAAAGAGATTTTTACACTGGGAATGAAGATTGCTTTATATTAAAATGTGTTTCATTAAGTAATTTAATTGATATGTTTGGTGTCTCACAAGGCAACTCCCAAGAAAAGGGAATATTTTAACTTAATGCACTACGCATAAACACTTCCTAAGCTTGGGTGATAATTGCTCATCATTATGTCTGAAACAGTGGTCTTTTGGCAGAAACTTAATGACTGTTATTCCATTGGGCAAGATAAGGCTCTGGTATTCACTTACTGAGTTATCATCTTCATTCTTTGTGTCTAGATGATCACAGACAGTGTTATTAATAATAGATTGGAACTGAAGAATGAAAGTCTATTCATCAAAGACTATATAGAAAGGACACTCCAGCTGTGGCTTGTTGGACTGATTGCTCTATAAAGTGGTACTGTAATTTGTACAGCAGAGACCTAAAAAAGATAACTTGTTTTCTGTATAGCTAGCAGGACCAGGGAGGTGATCGCACCCCTATACTCACCCTGGTGAGGCCGCACCTCGAGTACTGTGTTCAGTTTTGGGCCTCTCGCTACAAGAAAGACATTGAGGTCCTGGAGCATGTCCAGAAAAGGGCAAAAAAGCTGGTGAAGTGTCTGGAGCACAGGTCTCAGGGAACTGGGATTGTTCAGTCTGGAGAAGAGGAGGCTCAGTGAGGACCTTGTAACTCTCTACAACAACCTGAAAGAAGATTGTGGCAAGGTGGGGATTGGCCTCTTTTCCTGCCTAACTGGCAGCAGAATGAGAGGGAATGGTCTCAAGTTTCTCTAGGGGAGGTTCAGGTTGAATGTTAGGAACAATTTCTTCTCTGAACATGTGGTGAGGTGCTGGAATGGGCTGCCCAGGGTAGAGGTGGAGTCACCATTCCCAGACTCAAGAAATGTTTTGATGTTGTACTAAGGGACATGGTTTAGTGGGGAAATATTGGTGGTAGGTGGATGGTTGGATTAGATGATCCTAGAGGTCTTTTCCAACCTTGGTAATTCTATGATTCTATAATTCTATAATTTATGAAGACTTCACAGGAGGAGTACATCTTACAGAAGGAGGTATTTGGAGTGGTCATTGTAAAGACTGAAAGTTCCTGGGCTGCAAAAGTACTTCATCTACAGCATCTCTTTAAGCAGTCTTTTATAAACCATTTCTCATTTTTCTCGAAATTCAAATGTGTTAAACTCCAAGCCTGGGTAGGATGTGAAACAGAAGATGTAATGGAAAGCTCAGGCATGCAAGCGTGTGAGACATGTTCTGGGTACATTGGTCACAATACAGCAGAATATCTGAGGTGCTGCAGTTGCCACTGCTTGTCCAGGCCTAATTTCAATACAAGGTCAAGGAAGATAAAGGCTATAATGCAATACTGTTGGATCCTAACAGATCCTACAGACATCACAAAGAAACTGCATCTACCTACATTATTGCAGAAGGTGAAAGAGGTAAGTAATTAGGCTTTGCTTCTGGTCATTCAGTAGTCAGTGAATACTGGATTTTAATATTCACCTGCGTGACTGGGGAGAACAATACTTACACATAGACTTTTACTGGGGAGGAATATATTCCCTCCGTTGTGATACTAGCTAACAAGATATGGGGAGGAAGGGCTATTCCCCAGCTCTTTTTCAAATCCTGTCAAGAAAATATGGCGATCTAAAGCTCTAAGGAGTCCATGAGCACTTACAATCAGAAGATCTAAGAGTTCTAATTATAACCAGTTCTTCACTACTGACATGGGTGATGAGGAGGAGAAAATGAGATCTCAGTGTGTTTCTTCTGGTTTTTATTCACCTGCAGCGAATGTCAGAGAGATAACTGGCTTCTGTTGATTGCATATGGCACCACTGTCTCTTGATACTAGGAAGAAGCACTATGAATGGCTGATACGTGTAACCAATTTGTTCTAAAGTTGGTACTTATTTCTAGATTAAAGCCTCAGCACACAAATCTGCTTGTACAGCCTCTCTGAAGTTATTACATTTATGTCAAGAATTAAGCCTGGTGTTCAGGAAAATTACACAGTAACTAGAGAAGTATAAGAAGTCAACAGAATAGAAATGCATAATACAAGTGAAAAATGAAGGCACAAAAAAGGAATTTGTTGTTTGTGAGGTTACGGGAGTGGGGCTGTATTGCTTAACCCAGCTGGCCTGGGGGAAGAGAAAAATAGGATAAATAAAAACACACAGGAAAGAAGCATTGCCAATTAAGTTTTAATGTGATTTGGGCATGAAAGTAGAAATGTTTAATAGGGATCTAATTAAACTTCAGCGTATTAACTGGCAGGGACAAAGATACAAAAAGGAGTTCTTAAAGAACTAGCACATATATATGAACATCTGAACAATGTATTTTCTCCAAGGACAATTTTCAAAACATGTCACCAATTCCAGCAATCTTCCCATTTTTTGAATTAGATTTTCTTTTCATTCTTGAATCTCTACATGCTTTAATAGCTTCAGAAATGTTGCAGAGGGATAGTTAAATTGTTCGGTAGTTACACTTGCAGACAGTAGTTAGGAGAGATTTGCAAGCTTTTAGAAAGAGAGAAAAATAAAAAACTCTGAACAAATAAAGAAAAAATAGCAACAGAAATCAAAGTGTGCTCCAGAGGAAGCTGCTCTCTATGGCTGCAGCAGGTGCAGCAAATGATGCAGCTTTGCTGTGCAATGAGAATAAGATATACCACTGTGCATAGTCCCAATGGGACTTGACACATGATGTTTAACATCATGTTTGACATATGATATGCCTAAGTAGCACAGTTTTCCGTGCTGTGGCTTACAGGGACTGGAAGAAGATGGCCTTCTGACAAACCTGACGTTGATAGGAGTTGCTTATCAAGTTTCTTGAGATTATCCTGAAGACATAATGTCACCGAAGTGACTATTCCAATCTTTAGACTATTGCACCTTATTGGGTAGGCTGAACTACGAGGTGCTCTGGGACCAAGGATTTCTCCTCTTGTCCGTTTTTTAGTTTGTCTAATGTTCAGCTGAGAAATTGTTCATTAGTGAGTATTAATGCTGGCTTGAACTCCCAAACTTCTCATAATTCATATCCTCTACTCAACATGTCTGAATGTGATTTTTGAGATGCTGGCAGCTCATGAAGTTGCTCTGCTGCTGCTGGGTCATGTGGTGAGCTATGGGATAGCACTGGCTAGGGGTCTAAAGGGTGACCTGAACCCTCAGCCACCAGAGCAGTGTGCTGGGGCAGACAATCCTGGGCCACAGAAGGACTCAGCTGTCCATCTAGTCCAGCGTCAACTCAGAGAGGACCTTGTGGATCCTATTCTACCACCCACTTGTGAACCAGTGATGATGTCCCACTAATTTAGCTGTCATGGAAGCTGCTCTCTGCAATATGGAGATTTTTTTATGTTGCTTATAGGCTCTAAAAAATTCCCTGCGCTGAATAATACACGTTGCCTTTGATTATGAAAATCTCATATGATATCACCAACTTCTATTTTACTTGCATTTTATAAATTAAAAACAATTGAAAATATTTGTCAAACAGGATGCACTTGGTAGAATAGACATTTCCTTTACAGAGGTCTGACTGAAACATGACAGCATTTCAGCATGAAGCCAGTCAACTTAATTGCACAACTCACTATTAGGGGATGAGTGGAGTTCACAGAAACATTTCAGAGTTTATACATCTTTATTCCAATGACTGCCTTAGGATATTGTTTCCTCCATTCACAGTCGTGGGATCACACATGCCTAACCTACAGTTCTGGAGACAAAATGATGCCAGCACACTTTCTCAAACTCTCAGCACTGGTGTTGGTCGGAGCCATTGGTCTGTGATGACTTTGACTGCGTCCCCTGTGCAGAGGTGCATAAAACCTGGTGGATTTGGATCATATTGCTCTTGATGCACATTTCCCACCTGAAATTCGTGATGGTAAGAATATAATCCACATGGTGTCCAGTAGGCAACAATTCTCAGGTGCTATTTCAGCTGTTTCTGTGACAAATAGCTTGTCACTATTTCCTGTATGACTCTCTATGGCATGAAAATGACCAAAGAAAACATATATAAAGAATCTATTTTACTAGAAACAGAAGAAGAAGATGGTTCTGAACATTAGAGTTCATTTTTAGGGATAAAAATAGTATGATAAAGTATTTAGAATGTGATTTGTGAAGTGAACCCAAACAGAGGGGCGTCCTTTGAGAAACAACACAGAACATTGCTCTAGCTTATTACTCTGGATACATTACATTTTTAGTGTGACTGTAACAGATCCTTTGTTATAAGCATACACACGAGATGAATATGAAAACCTCAGTCTCGGATATAATTAATAAGAGCAGAAAATAACACTTCTAAAAGCTGGTCCCTTTCTGCTGTATTGTGTCATTCCTTCCGGGAGGCACAGGATGCAGTAATATCAACAAGTATTAAGATAGGGCTTAATCTCAAGCCTCAGGCTCTGCTAGCCTCTGCACTGCTCTATAAATCATCCTTTCTTCTTAGCAGAGCTTGGTTGGGTATTAAGGATATGTTTATATCCAAGCTCAAAGTAAGCACTCACTGATACAATTAACTAATCTACATTTCTCAAAGCCAAAGCTGATTGTTTACCTCTAGGTAGAACAATTTTCCATCTGAAAGCGCTGATTTATCAAAAGTGAAGAGTTTTGTGGGAAGATGTTTTAGAAAAAAATTGAACAGACTTGTCTACTGAAGAGGCATGAGTGGGAACCTGCCAGTTTACTAAGTAAGGGACTGACGGTTGAGAGCAAGTAGTTCTGGAGTCAAGCATGTGCCTCCCTGTAAGTACAGCTCCTCTGGTCTTTGCTTTTGAAGTATCTAACCTCAGGGTTGCTGAGAACCAACATTTAGAAAGGTACAAGCACAAAAAGGTCTGGACACTTGAAAACCATGATCTAAGAATTTCTTTGCTGAAGTTTTCAATTGTTAGGAAAGAGGTTTTTCAACACTGTTAGCAGAAAAAATCCAGTTTCTAGACATTAAGAACTGCAAATGCAATTATACAGCATTAGCAGTGTCTTCTCGGGGAAGATGTCTTAAAGGAATGCCTTAAGGAAGATGTCTTAAGGGAAATGTCTTAAACCCTACCTTTATCCAATACGAAAATATAAGTTCTGAGACATGCATCAGCAGTCATCAAAGAACAACAGTAAGACAGCAGCATGGTATGAGATAGCCAAATACAAACCCCATGTTGCATTTCCACTAATTTATGAAAAAAAAGTCTAAGAATGAGTGCACTGGTAGATGCCATTCTCAGTAATACTGGAGTAAACACAGATTCCTGTCCCACTCTCTCCAGATTCATGTTGTGGCATTTAGGTTTGCACTTTCATTTCAAATTTGCTTTTGGACAAAACTCAAATGGAGTATCTGCTCTGGTCCCCTGAATGTTGACTCTGAAGAACTGAAGTCAGAAAGCTGTGAAAACAACTACTTTTAATTTCCTGCACAAGCTTGCTATTGAATTGACTCCTTTGTTCTTACCCAGAGAGACTACTCATCTCTCTGATTTGCTTGCCAGCTAAACCACAACCTCCTACTATTCAACATACTCTGAAACTACAAAGAATTTATTTGAATAGTATTTTACAGTGAGGAGTGATATAAAAGAAAAGAGACACAGACAAAGACAAACCTAAATACTTGTCTACGTGATTGGTATAATTATACTGCTAAGATAATACTTGTGTAACACATCCAAGATAAGTGTCTTTTTCTTTCTTTCTTTTTTTTTTTTCCCCTATAGCTCTTAAAAACAGTATGATGATTTAAATCTTGGGTAGACTACAGTATTGTGTTTGCTGGAACTTCCAATTTTGAGTATTTAGAAACTCTGATTATTAAATATTAAAAATTGGTTGACAAAGATCAGTGCTTCCTGTCAGACCTATCTACCTCAGTCTATGAACGCTTTCCACGCATTCAAGCAAATCTGCTGTCTTCATACCTGTGTTCAAGCAGAAAATATCAGAAGGGAGCTGCTTACTTTACTAAGGCTTCTGGCCACTGGTTTACTCTAATCTTATGTTGATTTTCCAGACTCTACACAAACATTTGAAAAGTCTGCCATGATTATCAGTCAATCCTTCAAGTATGCTGGGAAATAATGTCTGAATTTTCATTCTTCATAGGCCAAAATATGTTGTATCATGTCAAATCGGGAAGGAAAGTGAGAAAAGCATGTGTAAAAAATGGTAGTCCCAGTACACATTCCTGGTTTCTGATAATTTGCAATATATGGATTTCCAAAGCCAGAGTTTGCATCATACTATTGTTTAAAATTATTCTTTCTATGAGTCTTGAGGACTGCTTGGAGAAGCAGAAGAATGTATAGGGACTTCACATTTTTGAACTAGATTTTGTTTCTATAATCAAAATTTCTACAGGCCATGTCAAGTTATAAGACTCTTCTCTTTAACAGTATTTTGGTAAGCATTAATCCCAGAATTTCATTATCGTTTATGGCTGATCATATATGGAATTTAATACTGACATAGCAGGAGCTAGAATGAACCTCTCTGTTTCAAAGGTGAATTTTAGATTTTATAACTTCCGTTTCTTTCTTCCTGTTAACTAAGTGATGCATTTTTATCTCACCATGATACTCTTACATCTGTGTAAGTGTGGCTATTACTGGTCTTTTACAGTTGCAGCATTGTCAAGTTATATTCAAATGTGCGATTAATTTGGGATAATGAAACCACATGTTTCTGCATTTTCCTCAGTACCGAGAGATATTTGACTCCCAAATTATAAAACAGTTGGACGTATTTTACTATTTTAGTATCAACTATTTTCCCTTTTCTATCTTTGCATGCAAATAATTATTTAAAAGAAAGCCATTGCTGTGAATGTCATGTAACAACACATTACGTTTCACTAGAGTTAAACATAATGCGATTGCATTTTCACAGCTGTGGAAAATCATCTAAAAAACATTAGACTTGAACTGCCATTTATTTTGGCTTGGATACATAAAACGGCTCAGAACACAGTCAGTGGACATCATATGTTTTGGCCTTAATTCTGTTGGACCACATCCAGAACTGGCTGACCTGGCTCCCACCACTTTCTCGTACCAGTCTACTGAGACAGATGAGTCTGGTTGTTGAGTCAAGGAGTGTTAATTTTAAACTCCTCACCAGGAAAAAAACTGGAAGTTAAAGCAGATGGTGGCCTACTTTGATGCTGACTTTAAGCACGCTGTCATTTTTTACTTGATGGTTGTGATATATGTCTACGTGCAGAGCAGTTGTGTTCCTTTGTTTTGTGTTCTTCCTCCTGCCTGTCACCTGCTGCCTCTGGTTGCACATGGAAATTTTCATCTCCCAGGCTATGGGAGTCAGCCTACAAGCCTAACGAGTGAATTCTGGATAGGAATGGAAATTGATTTTCATCCCTACAGTTGATTCCTACAGTAACATGATTAGCTTTTATCCAGATGTTAATAGTGAGAGTGCACTGTTTCTGTCTTTTTAGTATTTGTCCGACTAGAGTTTCAAAGCCATGCCACACTGTGAAGGACATCACTGTAACCATTCTGAGGAGCACAGTGCAGCCTGGCCAACTGCACCTGCAGCCTGCTGGCTCGTGGCACCCTGTTTTCAGCACACAAAAACCTACATTAGATTAATTCTGAGTGCACACAACGGGGAAAAGAAAAACAGAAAAACAGACAAATTCATGACAAATATTAAACTGAGAAGTGAGGACCCCATGCCTCTGCACAAAAAGCACATTTAAGCCAGCATTTTGGCACAGCCTTAGCAGGGCTTGTGTTGGCGTAGGGAGGACATCTTGTGGTCAGCCTGGAAAACTCCTCCTCTCACGAGTTCAGCTTTCAGCTGCGTACTTGCTGTGCCCCCACGGGTACATTTTCAACCCACTGCATATTTTCAGATGCATTTGCATTGCCAGTAGATTTATTCTCCCAACTTTGTGAGCCTCATCCATCAGCCTGAACAAAATATCGCCATGTAGGGGGCGTTTTGCGTCAGTGTGCTTCAAGAGATGCAGATAGCCCTGCAGCTCACCTCAGGAAACGGGATTACAAGCATGACTTGCAAATGTAACTGAGGCAGGGGAGTGGGACAATGCTTCTGAAGATAGATGTTAGCATTTGTTAATCAAAGTCTGATTAGTGCATGTATGGCTGTGAGCTGAGAGCAGGGCCTGCCGTGCTGCTCAGCAGTAAGTGCAGGCCTTGTTCCAGGGTGCTGAGCTGAGGGAGCCCAAAGCAGGCCAAACTGGGCCATGCTGAGCAGTCCTGTTCACATGTCAGAGCAGTAATAAGGGGCAGGAGGCAGCTGGGATTCCCTAAAACAGATGCTGTGTGTGATGTGACCAGGGAGCACCGTGCTGCAGCACACTCACGGAGCGCTGAGCAGAGAAACCTTGAATCTGTCTGGCTGCAAAGCAGAATCAGAGCCCATGGTGTCACCAGTGTTCTGTGTTCCTCCTGCTGTCCTCACACCAACCTGCTATTGCACTTGGCAGTATCAGGCATGGGAAGAAAAAAGCAGCAGTTTATCAAGGAGTGTTGTGCAGAAAGAAATCTGCAGGTATTGTTGATTTTCATGACAGACATGCTGAATATGATTTGCACGAACACTGAACAGTACACACACATGGGAAATCACCAAGATTTCTGCTAACAGTTTTCATTTGGACTGCGTTCAACAGTGTGCCAGCAATTTTGTCTGCCCAGACGCATAGAAATCCAAAACAAATATAGCAAATCTTCAAAATCCACTGGATAAACATTTCCAGAGGGAAGAGGGGAATCTTGGGGAACAAAGATGTCAGTTTTAATCAGGGCTACAAAAGGACGGAGGACAAGAGTAAAATGGAGGGACAGCAGTGAAAAACAGACAGAGCTTATCAGGGAGTTGAAAGGCAGGTAATTGAAAGCCCTGCTTTGCAGTTTAAAAGGTATTAGCTAAATCCGCACTTGCATGTTTGTGTGCTTTCTCCCTGATCATCTTATACTCTTTTGGGTCAAGGAGTATCTGCTCTATGTTTGTGCAGAGTTTACTAGAAGGAAGCTGATTTTTGTCTATTTTATATCTACTTCTTCAAGTAGATTGAGAATGATCAGGTTCTGGATTTTAACACTTGAGTGCATAGATTTGAGATCAGGTACTTGAAAGACATGATGACTGAACTTGGTAAGACCTGCTTTTTAGGGACCTAACAGCAACAAACACAGGAAAAACAGAGAGCCTTGCATTATATCTCAGTTTAGTTCTGTTTATGACTCAAGCTAATGCACGCTTGACTGTTTTCATTGTGTCAATCAAACATTTTTTTTTTTATCAGCACACTGTAATAGAAGTAAATTTGTTAGTATAATGTCACATGAAGACTCTTGTTGTCCAAACATATTTTGTTTAAACATCTATCCTGTTATAAGCTCCTTGCTGCAAATTCCAATACTGGGAGGACATCCACTGTATTATGCCCTTCTTTAATTTCAGTGAGTACTAGCACCTCAACATTTTCTACTACAAGTAGGACAGAAATGTCACACAACATACTGAAAGCGGCATGTCAAGGCTCAATTCTGCTGCATTGTGCAGCAAAGGATTCTGGGCAGAAATCAAAAGCCACAGGCTTGTGATAGAGATTGATTCTGCCTTTGGTACCACTTTGAAATCTCCATCCTTTTAGCTTAGAATAAGTTGATCTGGATGAAGGGGTTGAGTGCACCCTCAGCAAGTTTGCAGATGAAACCAAATTGGGAGGGAGTGTTGATCTGCTTAGGGGTAGGAAGGTTCTTCAGAGATCTCTTCAAAGGGCAGTGTGCCCATGTGTGCACCTTGAGTATTGTATTCAGTTTTGGGCCTCTCACTGCAAGAAAGCCATTGAAGCCCTGGAGCATGTCTGGAGATGGGCAGTGAAGCTGGTGTGGGGTCTGGAGCACTAGTCTTACGGGGAGTGGCTGAGGAAACCGGGATTGTTCAGTCTGGAGAAGAGGAGGCTCAGCGAAGAGCTTACAGCTCTCTACAACAAGCTGAAAGGAGGCTGTGTCAAGGTGGGACTTAGCCTCTTCTCCCATGTAACTAGTTGTAACTAGTTATAAGACTAGAGTGAATGGCTTCAAGTTGCCCCAGGAGAGATTCAGGTTGGGCATTAGGAAAAATTTCTTCTGAGAAAGGGTGGTTAGGCACTGGAATGAGTTGTCAAGGGAGGTGATGGATTCACTGCCTCTTGAGGTGTTCAAGAAATGTTTTGATGTTGTACTGAGTTTAAGGGAGATGGTTTAGTGTTGAGATATTGGTGGTAGGTGGACAGTTGGACTGGGTTATCTTGGAGGTCTTTTCCAGTCTTGATGATTCTATGATTCTATGAACATTTCTTTAGAATTCTGTATAGATGTAGCTCAGCTGCTGGAGAAATAGGAGATGTTATTAATCTGTCTTGAAAAACATGCACAATAATAGCAGTGAAAAGAAAATTTCAGCTTAGTCTACTTTCATCAAGAATTCAGTTTCAGTAAATAGAACCAGCTTAAGGGAGACAAACAAGATGTGCTTCTGAAATCGGTCTGCCTAGGGGAATATGAACAGTTTTGTTTTATTTGTGCATTTTCTTCAATTTCCTGTTTCGGTTCTTTTTTGTTTTATGGACATTTTCTACTGTTAGAACTCTCTGTGACACTAAAATATAACTTTTGTTGTTGTCTTTGTTGTTGTTGTTTTGATATTTAAAGAATAAATTTTGAATTGCAATTTTATAATCAGATTTTTTTTGCTTATTTTTCATCTGGAAAGATTATTCCACTGTCAATATCTCTGGCCTTATTTCAGTCCTAGTCTACTACATTTATTATTCAGTACACTCCCGCAAAGCTTGTGTACTTTTCTCCACTATCAGAAACAACTTAATTTCCAGGACAGTTTTTTTTCTTCCTCCGCTTTCCCTCACCTCCCAGTACCTTCCTTCAGACTCTCCATTTCAGTTCAGTCTTCACTGTTTGCTTCTATATCAAATTGTATGTATATATCACAGTGTATATATCACATGTATACATTTATCTCTTCAGATGAGGTAACATATATTTCATTATGAGATAAAATAAGATTAATCCCCAGGTGATCTTTTGCCAGGGCAAGAAAGTCAAATCATGGATAGAAAATAAAATGTGAAAACAAAGCCAAACTACAATGAAATAAACTCTATTCTAGTTGCAGAGAGTAATAATTTCTTCAGTAGACTATTACTGCTTGACATTAACACACAGTGCATATCTATCAATATCCTCATACTTAATGCATATCCAAGCACATATGCAGCAACAAATAGACTTATTTTGCACAGTCATGGCCTCAAATATATACTAAGGTACATCAGATATCACACTATGTTAGGCATGGCTTTACATCTTGCACATTTGGATCAGGTATGTGGGACATTTTAGAGTTCTTTTACAACCATTTTATGACAGGTTCTGTGTTTTGTAGTAATTTGGACTATGAATCAAAACTATACAGTATAAAAATACCTGGAGCATAGAATCATATGTAGTTCGAGTCTATGTGGTTTCATGGAAAGAATGGTGTTTCATAATGTACAGCTAATAACTTACTGATAGAGCATTATGTGATTTAGCTTACCTCTAACCTTGCTCGTGTTATGTCCATCCTATAGCTTTTGCCTCCCCACACCAGCATTGTACTTCACCAACATGTAAGTACGAGATTCCAAGGCATGGAGAGATATTAATGCTGGGGAAGACATAGCTGCTGTAGCTCTTTCAGAAGTGTTGCCCATGGCCACCTCTCTTGCTTACATGGTTCATAGTCTACGTACATCTTTTTGCATAGTTTTAAATAAACAAAAAGAATGGCTTAAGCTGCTATAACAGAGTTTGAAATGCAGTGGCTGAGAGCCAGCACATAGCTAGCTGTTGCCTCACTTTTGGGTAAGAATCTCTCACAAAATGATGGGAAAGAGATCTTTGAGAATAAGATTCCCCCCACACACAGGGGAGCATTTTGTTGTATTTGAACTTACATAATGGTTTCTTTTCTTTTGGAAAGCATTTGCCACTGCTCGAGATCCCAGAGTATTGCCCACATGGGCAGTGACAGCCAGAGCTGACCACTGACCAGGCTCTTCCTACCCGCTGGTGGTGTTAATGATGTGTCATCAAAACTGCCTCAGACTGTTTCGCAACAAGCCACTGCACTTTAATACATTTGTTTCATTTCTTTGTATATGAAAAAGTAATAATAAATCAAAGCTTACAGACTGTTCCCCCACAGTGTAAATGGTACTCCTTTTTAGATGAATCCAGCAGTTGTGATAACGACATTTTTGAAAGTGGCTGCTGCCAAATGCTCTGTAATTATTTTTAATAATGATTGATCCGTAAAACAAAATTCATACCATTCTTGCTACACATCCCAACCAGATGTATGGTGTGTGATGGTATGTGTGAAGAGCATGCATATCAAGAAGAGTTTGAGCCCACATTTCATGGGGTATATCAAACTTCTGGCTGGTCTAAACTAAGCATACTCCTTTATCTGTAGTAGCATTTCAGTTGCTATCAGCTGTAGTCTTTTGGACCTATGACCCAGACAAGAATCAGACTCCATAACGTGCTATATAAAATGAAAAGTAAAACAGATAATTTACTGTCTATCCTGGACAGTGAGTGAAAGGAAGTCAAGAGGAATAGAGACAGTGTCTGGAATCCCTCTGCTTAAACCAAGGATGTTCTCTGTGATAAAGTAAAATGCTGTTCTGAATGGATTTTTGGTTGTAGAATCTCAGGTCACTGTATAACACGCAGTCAAAAGACTGAGTTGTCGCCCATTTTACAAATGAATGGAAATGTATGCATAATCTTTACTTGTAAATTACCTTCATGAAATGCCCTACTCACTTGGTCAAACACATATTTTCCAAATACTTACATATAGAACAGGCCAGGAGGTATCCACTATTAAAGACCATATAAAGAAGATAGGATGAGGTAGAAAAAGAAAAAAGGCTTCTTTTTGGTCTTGAGTGAGCACAGTTCAAATATCATAGACTGAAGTGTCATTGCTCTTGTCATTGTAGAGTGGAAGAAGGGAGCATTCTCTTAGACCCTGTGGATATTCATGGCATTTGCTATGGCATGATGTATATGCAAGCTTCTTAATAAGCAGCACTGCTTGGCCACTGTGACAGTAATCTAGGCCATTTCCTATCTAGTACTTTAATATTAATTGCTACGTCTCTTTTCACGAAGTCTAAGAATATCATTTCTCTGCTGTTGGTCTTTGATGGAAGTTCCATTCTCCTAGAGTCCAAAGATTAGCTGAATGTAGGCATAGATATTATTTCTAATGTTCCCATCCGCTGTTTTAAACCCTTTTAAAAGGCATTGTACATTAACTGTAATTTGGTAACTACACTTCTTAACAACAGTTGTATTTTAAAAGCAGCCCGTTCTACCACATGAGTTGAGCAAACTCTGCTTTCAAGAACTGACAGGTGCAGTAGGTTACAAAGACTCTCCCAGATTATGACATTACTGTGCATTAGCGTGTGAACTGCTTTCAGAAGGCTGCCAGCTGAAAGGGATTGGTTCAGCTGTGACCTACTGAGTGTGTGTGGGACCCAGCCCTTTGTTAGCAGGCAGATGCTAATACCTGAAAGACCAAAGCACTTGAACAACATTACCAACAGTAGATATCTTTTTTTCTCTGTTAGTTGTATAACAACAGTAAATGAATATACTGGATAAAATGTTTTGCATCTCTAACTACTGCTTTGCTTCTCTGGGGGCTTAAGCCTCTAAGAAGTCAAGAACCTTAATCTTGGAGAGCCCTTCTTCAGTGCTGGTCCTGCTGTGCTGGGACATTTGCTTACCAGCACTGTCTCTACTTTTGAAAACAGTACCTGCAACTGCAATTAGTGGCTTTGTACCTGATGGAGAGCCAGCCTGGCTGGAGAAACTGAGGATCTAAGGTCAACAGAATGAAGATTAGTAGAAGGAAATGTATAGGATGATCATGATATGAAATCAAGCACAATATGGTCAATGCCTAACAAGATAATAGAATTACAGAATGGGGCATGGGGCTTTTTACTGGATCACAAACTGAAAAAAATCAGTGAATAACATGCTGTTTCACAGCAAATCAGTCTCCCTCTGGGATGTATTAACAAGAGTGTCACAGAACTGAGAAGAATTTACTCTTTGTGGTGCTGGTGTGACAGCATTTGGAGAGGTCAGGATGCCACACTTTGAAAGGAAGATGTTCCAAAAAAGAGCAGTGAAAGTTGTGAAAGGTGTTTAAAGACATTATCCATGAGAAATGAAAGATGGGAGGATTTATCACCTCCAAAAAAGAGATAACTGTGACAGGGGAGTGGCAATGCTGATAGCCTTTCAACCCTGTAAAATTTAGAAGATTATTATAAGAGGACAGTGACCCATCATTCTCTCTTCTCACCAGCACAGACCCAGGAAAATAGCAGCCGAAGTTTTAGCAAACATTACTTTGGCTAAATATTTGGGAGAAAAATAATGAACTATAAATATTTTAATGTTCTGGAAGAGGCCGTTGAGGGATGTTGTATCTTGTTCCAACATTTTTCAGAGTAGGCTATGTAAAGGTATTTATTTTCATAACAGGAGACTGTACTGAATTTCATCAGGTCCTTTCCAAACCTACAGCAGCAATGCCAGTAAGAACTGAGGGTTACCTCTGCAACAAAATCCTCTTCTGGCTGCATCAGTGCATGGTGTTATCAGGTCCTCATGCTGACATGGGCCACCACACATTGTACAGGAATACCTTCATGTTATGATGTTTTAATATCCTAGGTGATTATTAACTGCTTTTTGAATGATCAGGTCAGTTCCCAGACTACACAAAGCTGCTTACATGATACCCCTCTCCTCTCCAGGGCACAGCAGTACTCTGTGAAGCACTATGAAAGCAGCAGTCTGCTTTCATAGGATAGGGACGTGGGCTTACAAGATTTGGAACAGACCTGTGAAAATTGAGACCATTGTGAGTGTAACCATTGTATCCTCAGTGTGTCTATGGTCTGACCCCTTTTTGAAAGCCTGGATCTATTTTCCTACCTCCTGGGCTGTGTCTGAAGTAAATAGAGATGAGCTGAAGGACTTAATGCTGGCGGCTTGGAAGGTAAATAATTCTGTGCCTGGGACTGTAACCAGGCAGCTAGCCAATATAAACTTCAGTAAATCAGCAGCACTCACCGCTCTCAGCAAAAAATCACTTCTTTCTGTAAAAGAGCACATTCTTGGCAATCTACACTCAAAAACTCACTTAGGAACTTTCCAGACAATTAGTTTACATCTCTTTGCCTTTTAACTCTGTCCCCCGTTTGGTTAGAAAATTTGGGCTGCTCAAAGGACTGCTGTAGAAATCACAGCAGGAAAACTCAAAACCACTTTTTTTCCTTTTCTTGGAGCCGGGCACAGAAAAACATGCAGTAACGTTTGATGGGGCATAATATATATGGGAATAATTTGTATGTAACGACAAACAGGATGTGAAATCTGTTATTACTCCTGTTTCTCTGGCAGGGATAACAGCATGCTGTGCGCTGTGTGAGCAAGGAAGAGGTTCAGGTGGCTGTGTTGTGTGGTGTGTTGGAAATAGTTCTTCACCAGCTTACTGTGCAGGTGAAAGCTGGCTGTTAAAAGGCACTTGTATGCACTTCTGCTGTCACCTGGGGATCCCAGTTCAGCCAAACTCTATAATCTTTGACTGACTCTTTAAAAGATACCTCAAGAAACTGAAACACGCTATTTCATGCAAGAAAGGTTTCCTACATTTTGGATTTAGAGAGTCTGATTGCTGAAATGGTACTTTAACACAGTTTCCTCTTCTAAAAATTGGTTTTCCCAAAACGATCCCAAACTTTCTGAAATAACTGACAAATCCTAACTCCCAGAGAACATTTTTTTTTTTCTTATTTTTTTCATGTTATCATAGGTAAACAGACCTCTAGGCTGGTATTAACCGGCGAACTTTTGACGTAGTTCTAATAACTTTAACACCTGCCTTTTTTTAAGAGCAGAGTAAATCTTGCTGAAAAATATTTATAGTGATAATCAACAATATGTCTAGGGGACTTAAGTAAGGAAAGGTGTTGATCATTTCTAAGGGCCTCAAAAACTGCTGTGAGTTTGACTGCAGTAAGTCACAGCTCCCAAAGGGACTTTGATTATATAGATTCAAATGCAGAGAGAGCAAAGATAAGCCCAGGAGCTACAAAACACTGAATCCTGCCTTAAAATTAACAATCACAAAGGCTATATCTGTTTAGAGGTTTGATTTGAGTTAGTCTTTCAAAGCACAGATCAATCATAGACATCGTAACGAAGCCAATCACCATAATGTCTAACTGAGGATGGTTATCCCAGACTTATTGTTCCCTGCATTAGTCTAGAGATATGGTAGGATCAACTTCTCTTGTTAGACTCTGAGACATTCTTCCCTTTGTATCTACAAATGACAGACAAGGGACAGAAACAGATAGGTCTCGTAGCCCACAACAGCATATCAATATCCCCATCTGCGAAGCACACAACAGGGGTCACCTTGCAGATGGATTAGTGTACCAGCTCCCTGTTGCAGCAAGGTAATACAACGAGTTACAGAAAAGTTAATTAGCAAAGCAAAGAAAGCGGAGAGCCTGGAAAGGCTCTGATGATTTGTTTAAATACTATAATCCTTTGATGTTCTGGAGATTTACAGTGAGACTCATGGATTCCTCTTCTTTAGGGTAGAATTTAGGAGATGGGTTACTGTTTGGTGAATTTGACTCTTTAGACACGTAGGTGAATAATCTGTAAGGCATACTTATCAGACAGGGTAATAATTCGTGAATCAGTACCAGAGATACGCATTATTTAGTGTCCTTTTGATTGATTTCACAAAGATAACCTTTAATAGGACTATCAGATTGCTCCTGAGTTTGGTTAGCTAAGGCAGATCTCCAAAAGGAGACACTTAAAGGAGTTTGAGAGTATAAAATTGTTTCATAGCTTTTAATATCTTTATTCTGTTTGCCTGGCTGTAGTAATCTAATAGTTACTTTTGTTTTTATAAAATAAAATTCATTTTTGTGCTAACCCTTTATTCTTAAGTAATAAGTGTGACCTTTAACATCGCTGCCACTTATAATCCAACCAGATACCACAGAGAGAGCAAATATTTATCCTCAAGCGTCTTCTATCCTTTAGGATGTGTACCAACCAGTCTAAATGCTGAAACTCCTCTCCAGAACTGAGGAACAATCTTCAGTCTCACACTACGTGGATTGCTCTGCAGCTTGGTGAGATAATAGTTGCAGCTGTGGGCGAGAGTTTATCGTAATGGGAATTAAGACTTCACTGTTATGGGATTCCAAATGCAGCAGCTTGGTACTGTCTGTGTAAGATGAGAGAACACATCTACAGAACCTGGTGAACTTGGTGAGAAGAAAGTACAACTAGGCAGCTTATAGAACTGGTAGAGAAGCAGGGCTTCTTAATTTCCACCCAGCGTGGGCCGTGACTCAAAGGACCTAAGTCACAGTGATAACTAATACAGCTGTTCTCAATCTTATTTCCTATGGATTAACACCTCCATTGCAAAGACGACTACTGCTGCTGATGCTTTTATTAAAAACTGTTAGTGTTCTCCAAGGAAATTAAGCCCCCAGTTGAATTTTTGCTGCTGTGCCTCTAACTCCTCCTGGCCATCTTAAAATCCCAGTGTAGGTCTGCAGAGGGACAGAGCATTTATTGGAAATGAAAATCGCGTGTGGTCCCTCCAGCTCAGTGAGTGACAAAGTGGCAGAAGGAACTCACTATATCTACCTGTGCTCTAAATGTCCTGTGGTAATGCAAAATCATTAGTTATCAGAAGAAGTGTTTGGAACTTTCAGAGTTCCCAGTCCTCTGCAAGAGGGAAAAAAAAAAAAACCCAAACAACAGTCATGGAGCTTTTGGGAAGGAAGCAACTCCAGGGGAACCCAGGCACTAGGCTAGCAGGATGGGATAAAGGGGAACAAGCAGCATGCCTTTGGCTTGTCACTTGATTTTCACCCCTCAGTTGTAAACTCCTTTCCTGAGGCATACTCCACAGATTCTCAAGAGAAATTTCTTTTTTTCTGAGACCTAAATGTCAATACTATAATTTCAACAATATAGGAAAGTAATGTTGATTTGAAAAGCATGAAGCTTGAAAGAACTGAAGACTGTAGGTATTTGAGCTTTCTGGCTAGAATTGTGGTACTAATGCAGACACCACTGTGGTTTCATAAAACAGAAGAGGTGGAATGCCATAATCCTGAACACTTTTCTCTTCCACAACGGGAATGACTGAAATTTTTACGAGCAGCCACTGGATGGCAATGTTTCACACACAATTTCAGTCTCAGCAGTTTAATAAGACTTGGAGTGCAGGTGCTCATCTGATTAAAACTTTCATCCAAATCCTAGTCTAACACTTCTTTCAATTCCATGTTTATATCTCTGACAAAAATTGAACTGACAGTTGTATTATGGAGAGGCTACTGGCTCTGCATAGCTAAGGTTGAAACTTGTTTTCCATTATAAACTCAGTCTTGGCCCCTTACCTCTGAAATTCTTAGTAAAGACTGTTCGTCTTTCACGTAGAGGGCCCTCAATGAGTAGCAAGGAGAGCTGTTTTGTTCACATTTCAGATAACACAAGCAAGGTATCCATTTGGTTGGTCTGTGGATATCTGGGTGTTAAAAAGATGTTTTCACTATTTTTGCCACGCTTTGCGGTGTCTCCTCTGTGAAACTTCCTATGAAATTCAAGAGCCTGAGAACATCATGTGCTGGGGCTGAAACGTTCACTGGGGATAATGGGACATGAAGTTTCTCTGGATTCACACTTGTTTCCTTATGTTTGCCTGCACTGGAAATTCACTGTCCAAGTTTTCCTGAACGTTTTCAGAAAATGAATACCCAGTGACAAGTAACACAGTGGCAGGTGCAAGTGTTCTCAGGAAGGATTTTTTTTTTATGTTCATCTGTCAGTATTCATGCTAGAAGCACTCACACCTGGATTCAGCTGGAAAACAAGCACAGTGCAGATCAGGTGACTTGGCTGGTAAATTACAGCTGACCAACATGGCTCACAAAGAGAATGCTGAATGCTTACAGAACTAAGATAGCATCTGTCCACTGTTTCGTTGATTTTTTTTTTCCTCTTCTAAAAATAATAGCATGATGCTCTGTGATACAAAAGGAATTAAAACAGTTGATGATTCTGGGTCTTTTGAAGAAAAGAAAACTGACGACATTACTCACTTGGCCTCAGTTACTTTCTTACAAAAGGCTCCTGTCTACATTGCTGCTTTTGCCATCTGTTGCTAGCCAGCTCATACCTGACAGGTGTGTTACACCAGCAAAGAGTAAAGCCCAGAAAATTATTCAAAAATTTTTATTTCTTGTTTCAGAGCAGGTTATAATAGCAGTTCTGGGAATTAAGTTTACAATGCATTCTTTGCTATCTGGACCACTTTATTATGGTGTTTACCAGATTTGAAGAAACTAAATCCTTTGGAGATGGATTGTCTCGAGCTATTTCTTGATGCTGCAGTCATCCAGGAATGGATACACTTTCGGCTTTGCCACTGATTTTGAGCAACAAGGTTTTCATACTTGCCTTCAGAGGATTCATAATTCCTCTAGTTCTGAAACCAGACTAATTCCTGCATTGGCACAGTCTTCATATCCTCTGCTTTACTTGTAAAGATCGTAGAGAATGCTCCTAGCAGATTTTGTGCGACAAATAAAAGGTTCAAGAGAGGAGGACTGAAAGCCTGGTATTGCTGTAGAAGAGAGCTAAGGTTAGAAATACACCTCAAGATCATTTCCACTTTCAAGTGGTCTCAGTTTAGTCTTACAATGTGTTCCCTAACTTTTCAATCATCATTGTAGAGAATTAAAGTGCTCTTATGTTTTCCTTCTGTGATACTGACAGACACTCTCAGGCTGTACACAAGCTTCTGTCTGGGAAGTGCATGACTTCTCTTCCACTGCTGCTGTGTAGAGCTAAATTCAGAAGGCAAAACTGTATTTGATCAAGCCATTTCAATCTTAGCACTTCCACCTTTTTTGATCATGAATGACGATACGCTACAAAACTACATAAGCCAATATAACACAGACCTGAGGTACAGCCAGGCAGGAAGGCAGAAAATAAATTAGACTAGACTAGCTGAGAAAATGATGCAACTTAGTCCTAGCGGGAGCATAGCGATACCATTTGCGTCACTGAAATTCATTTATAAGGTCACCATTTCTCTGTGGAAAACTGTTGCTTCAGGTGTTAGTCATCTCAGTGTGAATGTCTGTTTGGACAGGACATCTATCATTCTGCATATTTTTTAGTAAATTATTTTAAAAGGGAAATATTAAAAAAGTGTTCATACTATTAAAGCAGATTTTTAAAACCTTGAACACATTAGCTAGATTTGTTTTACAGGATATTTCATAAAGGAATTCCTGTTATCAAGCATCTGTTGATAGTCTAGGAGCTCAGGTTCTTGGCTGATGCAGTGGATCAGTCATACAGAAAGGGTATGTCTCTGTGGCACTGAACAGCCATTTCCACAAGCTGCTCAAAGTACCCAGGGCCTGATTTTTTTAAGGGTATGATTTTATTGAAATGAGTGAATTCAAGCCATAGGTCTAATACACAGCTGCAGCTATGTATGCAAATCTGCCCCCAGGAATTCACATTACATGTCCTTTTCATGGATAACAAACAGTGACCACCTATTAACATTTAGTCTAAATGCCTTGGCCAAAATCAGAAAGGGCCTCTTTCTGGGAAGACAGGGAAATACATCATGAAGATTTAAATTACTTTTTTATTTTTCAAAAGCCTCAAAACCTCTCCAGATCTAAATAGAATATTTTATTTCAGGACCTTAAATGATAGACTGCATATTGACACACTTGGGTACAAATCGTAAGAGTTGTCCCCATGCAACGAGTAGTTCCTGAATGAACTAGGCTTATGCTTGAAACCAATCATACAGATATAAGTCTTCAGCATCAAGCTTCTGTCTCGACACTGGATTTCTTTCAGTACATTTTAAGTGTGCTCAGATTAGGTAGACTTATAAAATACAGGACTTTCAATTTCACTATTTAGCAAATCAGTTACTGATGTCATCAGGACTTTGCTCTAACAAAGACTGTAAGCTTTTCCCCACCATGTGTGGTAAGGAAAGCAAAAGATGTAATTCTTAGCTGTCATCAAAAAATACATTTCTAAAGTACCCTCCCTGCAGAAGCACATAATCAACTCTCAGCAAGAAAAAGAAATTAAGGAAGCAGATAGAACAATGGAGAGCAGTACTTCCACAAGTAAAACTTGGGTGTGCCTTTAAGGCAAAAAGAAATAGAGCAACTAAAATATCTGGAAAATATCACTTATGAGATTCTTCTGGATATGAGCATTGTATTTCCTATAGAATTAAACAAAAATTAAACTGCCTTGGAAAATTATGTCAACTATAAATAGCCAGGATGGAGAGACATCTGTTCCAGAACCTGACTGCTTATGCTGTGACTGAGGCTTCAAGAGAAGCTTCGAGGAATATTGGGAAAGACAACCCAGAAATAATTGACCTATTAGAGAAATATCTTCCTTTGCTTCATTGTCTGTCAGCTAATCAGCTCAGAATAGAGATTGGAATTAGAAGGCAGCTGTCCTCTTCAATGCAGGACTGCTGGTTTCCTTCCAGGCTACTGTTTGAAAATCGTGTTTCCCACATCAAAGTGTGACACCTCCATGTATCATGGATGTTGACACTAGTATCCTCTATGAAGACCTTCTAATGGGGGAGGAAGTGAAGGGCAGTGCCTCTGGTGAATGCTAAGTCACGGGTGTCCAATCTTTTGGCTTGCCTGGGCTGCTCTGAGTGAAGAGGAATTGATTGGGTCATATATATATAAGTCGATTCGAAAGCAATGTCTCCTATTTATTTCCTCAGAAACCACAAAGTGCACAATAGCACTGTTTGACTGAGCAAATTCTCAGCTACAAAATTCTCTTTTTCCACATAGTCACCGCCATTTGCTGTGCATTTTTGCCAGTGATGAACAAGAGCCTGCATGCCATGTTTGTAAAAATCCTTACCAGCACAGGTGACCCACTGCTGCTGTTGCCATTACTGAAATGCACCATCCACCGCCTCACTGTGCTGCCATCCACTGTTTGGTCTCCGCAAATGTTCAGCAAGCATTGATGAATGTCAGTGGGTACCATTGTTTCCACATGGAAGAATTCAGTGATACGGCTTTGTTTCATATGCAACTCCACGTTGGACTTCATTTTGTCAGACTGCCCCTCTGCTGCTGTGTGTTACACAGCAACAAAGTGTAATGGAATATTGGTGGAAAGATCCAACTACTACTGCCATACCACCAATGTCCACTTCTGACATAACGGGCTGACAGAATAACACAGGAGACATTACTTTTGTAGCAGCCCTCATTAAATATGTAATGTATGTAAAGTCTATAAGTAACACAACTTATTTTATTTTTACATGTATTTTTTTAACTAAAGCATATAAAAAAGAGATCAATGAAACCGCAAAAACAGGGGGATATGTGACCTTGTTTTTATGAAGCTAACACATCAGGTTGGTTCGATGGCTGTGGTTGCAGTTCTCAGTGAGCACTCCAGGTGTTCATCAGAGATTTCCCATGAAATTTTACTCTTCCTTGACAACAGTTATTCACAAATGCATGTACTGCTGAAAAGCAGTGACATTAATAAAGTGTGGCTGTGAAGTGAGGGGTAAGAGAAAGCTTATAAAAGTCTGGTAGAGAGACATGATCAAATTTTGGGTTGCAGCTCTATTTAATCCATTTGAAAATTCACAAGTTATGTATTTATATCAACTGAAAGTGGAGTTACAAATTAAAAAAAAAAAAAAAAGATTACTTTTTTGACAATCTTGAAACCTATTCTCAAATTCCTTTGTCAAGATGAGAAGCACAACAGCATAGTTTTTGCTGTTCACAGGACTGCATTAAGCCAGTGTATCAAAATCTATACATTTATTTGCCATCACTTGAGCCAAGCTAGCACTGCACTGCACCCTGTGCCCTGGTTTCAGCCCAGATGGCAGGATAACAGTGCACTGATGCCCATTTGGCAGTGAGGGGCTAGGCAGATCCACTCAGTGGAGAACCACCACCATAAGGGCCTGGTGGCAGGGAGTGGGTTGCAGTGCAAGCTATGTGGCCCATGGGTTGGACGTGCCTGTGTTAACCCAAATGCACTGCTTGAAGGCTGAGTGAGGGCTTGAGGGTGTCAGTAGGACTCCAGACCCATGGTGCCTCAGAGCTTCAAAGGCTGCGCTGGTGGTTGTGGTGACTGCCCCACATTTTTGCCTCATGCATGACGTAGCAACACAAGGCACTCTGCCCCATCTGCTGCACAGTGTCAAACTAGTGTGGGGAGAGATTGTTTCTATTGGTGCTCTTTGCAGGGAAGTTCGACTAAATGACCTTTAAAGGTCCCTTCCAACTCTAAAGATTCTATAATTCTATGATTCTTCTTTTTGACCATGAATGGAAGCTGTGAGCAATGAGGACATGTCAGGAATGTCAGGAATAGATCCCTTCCCTGACTTAAGACAGCCATGAGAGGAAGAAGATCACCTGACAAGAAGATGGGGAAGACAGAAATGCTTGTGAACTAAGGAGCAAACGAGGTTCAATGTGAGACTGCACCTACAAATCCAGAGGCAAATTTTCGAGGAAATCCCAGGAGGGCAGCTCTTCTGCACCAAGAACAGGAGGCAGAGAATCAGGAGTTTGAAAGAGTTCACGAGAAAGCTGGCTTTGTTTTTAACAGTTGCACTCAAAACTAAATGTGAGAGATATCAAATATTTTAGACTTTGTCAGGAGCTTTTTTTTGTTGTTGTTGTTGTTTCTTTTTTCTTTTTTTTTCCCCACTGGAAAGAGAAAGGAGAGAGATTCCTTAGAAAGCTTTTAAAGTTGAGAGGATATTTTTGGGTTTTGGAAACCAAAGATGAAATATATTGAGGGTTGAAAGGGAACAATTTTGGTGTTAGTTTTATTGTCAGCAACAACTGTGTGTTTTACCAGAAGACAAAAATTTTCACAGCTACTTTATGCGCCTCCATTTTCCAGCAAAATATTTCCATCCGTTTCTTTTAATAGCCTTGCAATAGTCTCCATTAAAATTTTATTTTGTTGTTTCCTGCTTTTGTTATTTTGGTCCACACAAAATTTTGCAAAATAGACCTACAGAAATATTTTTTTGTGGCAGGAAACCTCTGACTGGCTTGAAAGGAGAAGGAGACTCAAGCAGTTTCTCTCAAAAACATCAGAGAATCAAATGCTAAATGGTTGTGCCACTTACTCACTCTCTCACTTACTCACTCACTCACTCACTTACTGTGATTTCAGGTTCACATTCAGTTTCTGAAGTAGATAAGATTTCTTCTTGCTATCTTATTTTGCTATAGTATATCTTCAGCAGCGGCACAATCTCTAGTTGTTCTACCATTGAGCAGTTCATATTTTTTTTAATTATCTCTTAAATTTTAATTCACTAAATGGCTTCTCTTAAACACCAACAGAATTGTATCATTTCTTACCTTTGACAGCGTGTTAAAAAAACTTTATCTGTCTGTAAATCTGTAAAGAAAGTCTGATTTCCACCTTAATTTCAAACACATGAGAATAAGAGAAAATTGTGTATCTATTTTACTGATGTGTGAGAGGCTTTAAGAAGGTAACTATTGCAGAGATTGATTCTGCAGCCTCAGCAACTTTGAAAGTAAGTAGGAGGTTTAAAATCACCTGCTTCAGCATTTTCAGAATCTAAAAAATTGTTGCGAAGGTGAAAAACATCCCAGTCTGGAGTTAAAGGGAACAGCATCTGTTACATTATGACTTATGAATGATGATAACAGAAGAAAGAAAAAATAAATAGGTTCTCATATTTATGAAGGCTATATTTTGGATTGGAGTAACTATTTCTCATATGAAAGAAGGGAAAACTACTGTATCATGTCCAAGAAATGTATTTGTGACAACAAACCTGGTTGTTTTCAGAATAGAATAGTTAATAAAATCTTTTTTGTGCAAAACTTAGTCATACTCAGTATACACAAACACAGCCTTGTTTTGGATGCTTAAATCTAAACAGAATTTGAATTGATGCCCTGGGAGAGTCACACGGTAGTGCTCCAATGGTTCCTGAGTCTTGATCCGATACTTGAAGCAGGAATCTTGATCTTTTTATTCTACTTTGCTTTTCAGTGAGGTGCCACATGCCTGTTGTGCTGCATAAACAAACAAAACACCTTCACTGATCAGAACAGGGAGAGGTAAAAGTGCATGTTGATAACACTGAAATGGTAGAATGAGTTCTCTTCTGCATTATGAGCACAGCTTTTCTGAGTGGTCTGAGGCAAGGCACTGAGAGGTAAAAGTTTATCTTGACTATTCATACTTCATTTAAATAATTTGTTCTGTGGTTTTCTACTCTATTTGTACAAAACGATGCTGATGCGGGATTTGCAGACAGGTCTGTTGAAATCACTGAGGATTACCTGAATAATTCTCTTGGGCAGCTCTGGCAATCCTACTCGTTTGGTTATGGGATTTTTAGGGTAACATAATTTAAAAAATGAGACTATTCTAGTCAGGAAAATTACAATCTTGTGCAGTGTATGAAGATCTCTTCTGCATCTTGCTTTTCCTTCTCATATACGTCTGAGATTCTCCTTCAGACAACAACACACTACTATCTGACTCCATTACTTTCAGCATTTGCATAATTTATGACAGACATAGTGAAAAGGGATCTTTGGGCATTTTATGGCCCCCACTAAAATAGTGCCTTGATATCATCATCTTGTTTGGGGCTTGGTAGTTCTGGAGAAAGGCCGATAATCACACATTCACACTTGTTGCAAGTGGTTGTGAAAGAGCCTGACAAGAGAAAGAAACAGGTTCAAGATGTTTCTCATGAGCAAATAAAGAGATCACTGTGACTGTAGTCACAACCGAGGAGCTCCAAAGGTGGCTCACTCCTCAGACTGGCATTCAGTCCATGCTGACTTCACAACCAGAGTAGGACAACCCTTTGATGCCTATAATTATCACCACTCTTTTCAACCAAAAGTTTGAAGCAGCATTCACCCAGCAACACTAGAAAGAGCATGGGGTGAGAGCTACTTATACACAGCAGCTTTTCCTTTCAGGAGCTTTGTTTTTTAATTTCAGCTCAAAGCTACCAGCTGAAATACATCCACATAGCCTGGAGCCTACTAGACTGCTTTGCCAAGGGATACTGTTGTTTGCATAATGGGACCAGCTGGTCATGGAAGGTTATGTGATGCCAGCAGCTGCCTCCTTTCAGGCAGCCTTAGTGGTTTCTAGCCCCTCCCAGTTGCAAGGGTGAGAGGAAGGGTCCTTAGGGAACTCAGTCTTTATTAAACAACCTGGAGAAACCCTGTTGTTCAAAAAACGTGAAACAAATTAAGAGTGATTGACTGCTTTATGGCCACCTCTACCAGCATTTCTCCTAATCCAGAGAGAGATGAGTGAACAAAAGGGTGTAAGTGGGGTCTGCTTTTTGTACTTTTCTTAATAGTTCAGAAATTCTTCCAGAAATCTTTTATGTATTGGAGTAATTTACCAAGAGTTGTTGCAAACATTTACTGCTTTCTAGACTGGTGTTAATTACGTAAGTCACATGCATTGTTTCTACTCTTGGAGTGACTTAGGTAATCAACCATGTCAATGAAAATAACAGCAATCAAACTTGAACGTGTTTTCTTTTGTTTGTTTGCTGAATATTTCAGAATCCAAAGGTGAAAATCAATGTTTTGAATATCAGCAGTAGTGAAGCTTGACTGCATAAATATTTACTGACAGCAAAGATGTCAGATTGGCAAATCATACGAATCAAATTTAGTTTTGCCTGTCATTATTGTTAATAATAGTTGCTTGTGTGACAGTACTCCTTAATATTCTTTCAGTGTTCCAAATACGGTGTAAGCATACAACTAAGCAGCAGTCTGATCCTCAAGGATGTTACAGAATATGCATAAAATACATAAAAAGCTTTTACTGGCCTTGTGGCAAATGTTTGCAGAATGTCCTTCTTTTCTTCCCCATCCCCTGTCTCTTGCTCATAGAAATACACACTTTTCCCAATCCTAAGAACCACTCTGAAAAATTTGATTTAATATTACCACTATACATTCCTCAAAATAGAGCTGTGTAAAGCTTTTAGCTTCTGTTAACTTTGTTATGCTTTGTTTTAGACAGAAGAGAGAAATCAAATCACACTAATCACATTTCTGTGATGTCAAAATATTTAGTTATATTTTTGCCATGGTTCTATAACTCATTCTGCAAAGGGATCTATCACAAAATATGCCTTTTGTCTTAGTACTAGTGTGGAAATCCATCATCTCAAGTAAATATCTGTAAAGCTTTTCTGTGTATATAAACACCCTTACTGTTTTAGACTTTATTTAAAACTTGCCAGCTGTAATAGTTGCTTGAAACTGAAACTTCAGCCATTGAACTTTCTGGCAAGATTGCATATTGAAAGCTCATATTTTGACAGGTTTCATAAATTGACTCAGAAATTCTTAACTAAAAAAGCCCTCTGAATTTTGAGCTTTTAAACTAGAAATACTAGTCTGGAATTTATGATATGTAATGCCAAGAAAACTGTGAGCTCAATCAAAAGAGTTGGCATGTGACATTTCAAACAATGAATCTCTTATCTGGATTACTCCAACATTAACTGTAAACAAAGAATTACTTGGGGAAGGTATATAGTGAATTAATATTCAAGAAAAACAGTCAAATAATAACAAGGGAAAAAGTTTTAAGTGTCTTTTCTACTTGTAAGAATAGTTTGGCACTCAGATGCAGGATCAGTCTCAGTAACCAGCAAAGTAAAAGATTCAGCAGCCCTCAGCTATCAGTGCAAATGCGTGCTCCTACATTACGTGATGTGCTCTCAGTACTCCCCATTTATGCCAGGGTAGTTTCCATCCATGCAATCATCGTTTTAATTTTTTTTTTTTTTAAACCTAGTAATTGAAGAATCTTGTAACACAGACATTCACAAACTGCAGTGATAGAAACGAATGAAGTTCATAACCCCCGGCAAGATTACAGCAATGAAATCAGAGTGAGAAGAGACAGGTGATGCAGAGCCTGGTCAAATGCCAGAAGAAATCAATGGCAGATCATCTGCAGGCTTCCGTGGGGTTCGACTGAAACCAGGGCATCTAATCTCAAATCCGATCCTCACTTTATCTGTGAATTTGGGCAAGTTAGTTCTACTTTATAGCCTTCATTTCTTTCTGGAATAGTTGCGAGACTTCAGCTGGTGTTTCAGAAAAGTGACAAGATATGAAATGAAAATTGGAACAATTTCAGAAATATAAACCAATACCAACAACAGAAAATATGGGCTTTTTATCTTAATTGAAAGCAAGGAGCAACAAGTTGGAGATATATATATTATATATTTAAAAAGCATCCTAGAAATGCACATAAACTTCTGACTTACAGATTTGTTTAAAATGAGAGATATTGCAGAAGTAAAATGGAATATGTAAGGGTACTGGAGAAAAGCAATAAAGCATCTAAACCACCCAAACACCTGCTGTATGAAAACTTTCCCACACAAACATAGCAAGCCCACAGGTACTGAATATATTGGCAAAACAAAGGGAGAAGCATATTTCAAAGCAAGCAGGTACTTGCAAAAATAAAACCGTTCAGAGAATCTCAATGAATAATAAAAAGACTACTTAGCACTTAAATAATGAAGGAAATGTTTTTGCCAAGGGCTCAGTAGTAGTGCAACTTCTCAAGAATGTGATTGAAGAATAACATGCTTATCAAAAAGTTATTGGATCTCCTAGATGCAGGACCAGGCTTAGGTTATTAAAACCTTCCCTTTGATCTGGACCATCCATTTCTAGCCCTACAAGAATGGTCAACCAACAGCTATTTATCCTTCAGGTTGTTCAAATGGATATATAACTGCACATTTTGGAACAGTTTTAACCTGTTTTTGCAGATGAGGAATCATTTCCTTAGACTCATAAAGCCAAAAGGACATTTACATTGAACTGGGATGATTCGCAAAACTATGTTTTACATCTATACTTATTTTTGAGAAAATTTTGTTATCCAGTACTGATCTCATGTCCTGAAATGATGGTTTTCAGTCAGTTTTTCTTTGTTTGTGAACCATGTATTTGCAGGCCTGTTTTCAGGGGCTCCCACTGTCTTTTTTTTACTCCATGAAATACAGTTTTGAGCCAGTAAGCATTTTTCACAAGTGTATTCTTGCCAAATATTTCCATACATGGAAGAACACATGTCCTCTGTTAGCACTTTTACCCTCTAACTTTAGTACTGTGAAAATTCAAAGGTGTTTTTATACAGATAGACTCTCCCTATATACTGACAATTAATACTTTGACAGTGTATTTTTGAGGAAAAAAAACTGTATAACGTGAAACACATCTGTAGAGATACACTGATGTAAGAGCCAATGTGGTATTTTACCAACATTCTCTGCCAGCTACATAACAAAAGGCATGTAGGACAATAGTACTTAATTTTTTTAAGGGGCAGAATGCTCTATATGTTAAAGAAATCATGTAAAAATGTGAGTGATTTATGTGAATTTCATGTGAAGAGGGTCTGATTTGTCTATGATGATGTTGTATAATCCAAAAGGAATCCACCTGACAGCTGCTGAATAGCATATGTAAAAGATGGGATGTGGGTGCAGTCAAGTCCATATTGATGCCACCTGTTGGCAATTTTACTATAGAAATCAAGACATAGTGTGTCTGAAAATAATTGCCTTCTTCTCACTGGAGATAGTCCTTCTGTTCTGGGATAATGCTTTGTGGACAATGGCTATAGGACTGCTTTTGTCGTGCTCCTCATGCAATCTGTATTTGACTGACAAACAAAGAATTTCAAGGGAAAAGTTCAGGTTTTTACAAGTACTAGTTGTAAACCCACTAGGCAAAATCCTCATCTTATACATGTCAAGATACTCTGCTTTTCCTCATGTATGAAACATCTTAGAATGTGGGTAGAAGAGAATAATGACTACGAGAAGAGCTGTGTGGCTCTGAGAATGAGACTTTATCTGTGAGAATACTCAGTTCATTTAAGCAGCAAAGGACTCATTATCCTGCCGCCTGTAAGAAAACTTTAAGGTTAATTTCATTTCAGTCTTTTTGTCTGCCTGCGGAAAATGAACTGTTCCAATTCCTATTTGCTCTCATTTGCCTGAGCTGGGTAATTTCAGGCTCTCTGTATCCTGATCTTGACAACAATTAGACCTCTTGCTGAAGTGGTTTGGATTTTTACAGCTAAACCTTCATACATGAAGGGCTGTGGGAGGCTGCAAAAATAAAAACTGTCTGCTGCCTTCTCCCACACAGAGGGCTGCTTAGCTTATCGATGTGGGATCACTTGTTGGATCACTCCCTGCCCCAATACATGTTTTCTAGATCTGCTTTCTCTAGACTCAGATGGACAAGAAAACATGGGACTCATAATTTTAGGAATCAAAGGAAAATGTTGGAAGTTGCCTGCAAACGTGTGTATCCCAAGCTCTTGTCTCTCCTGCACTACTCCACTACTATGTAAAAAGCTTCAGTAGACAGATGAGAAGCCTCAGAAGCTCCTCCTTGCTCCAGGAATGGGGCATCAGCACTCCCCTCAATTCTTCCAAAAACTATGACTTATCTGGTGAGAATGGCTCAGTGGTCCCCTGCAGGAATGGGAGGAAGTAAAAATAAAACGTGTTTTTTCTCCATTCCACTTTGCCTCTCCCTGATATTGCAGTGACATACGTGCTCTTCTGATGTTTTCAAAAGCTGGGAATTCTGGTAGTCCCATCAGGCTCCCAGTAGTCTCAGCTGCAAGTCTTAGCAGGCAGAGGTGGGGCTGAGTGGCAGGGAATGGAGCTCTCACTGGGACAGATGCAGGTGATGGAGCTGGCGTTGGGTTTGTGCTGGGATATGGGATCAGGTGCAAGTTATGTTAGCTCTTGCTTCTGGTCCTATTCACTAGAGTTATATTTTTTTCAGAAATCTCATATATCACTGGGATCTGATTTTTAGAGCTGCTTCCACGTAAGCACTGAAACGAGCAGATAGATTTCAAAAAAACTCAAACTCTTGGGCTGAATTCTTCTGAAATTCTGGCTGCACTTGGTGGTGGCGAGTATTTGAAGATCTTTCTCTTGAGAGATTTTGAAAAATGACTCCAACTCTTGCTGTAGAGTTACGGCTGAATTTTATTCATCTACATCTAAGGAGCAGTGCAGGCAGATGCTGCCTTCTCATCCTCTGGATGATTTGACTCAAAGGTGAAATGAAAGTTGATCTATCTGTATCTTATTTCACCCATTAAAGTGGACCACATCTAAGATGGGCTGCTCAGATAGGATCTGAGCAGTGAGCTCAAAGCCTCTTGGGAAGTTACGCACCATTTTTATCCTATTCTGTAAACACATACATGAGAAAGCTCCTGGAGGAGTAGCTTGTTAGCTACACATGAATTGTTCATTTTGGTCTTGTCCAGGTCAATATAAAACTTCTGAGAGATCTGCTAATATGCTGAAAAACCTGTTAGTTGAAGATAGTAATTCTGGAGCGTCCCCTCTGGGTACTCTTCTGGTTCCTGGAAAGAAGGGAATCATTCACACAGAAAGATATTAACAAAAATGAAGACCAATAAACGCATCTGTCACTGTTCAGCAACAGCTAAAATTAATTCAGAAATCCAAACAATCTGCAGAAAACTGAACACAATTATATAGGAAATTAAGTTATACAGTTGCCATGACCTTTAATCAATCATTCCAGCTGTTAATGTTAATTTTGTGATCTGAAAATCATAGTTCTATTTGCATTTTAATGGCTGTTAAATGAGAGTCATCAGGAAGAAATAGTGGCAGCTTGGCCTTTTGATACCAAGTTCTTCCTTCCTAATGTGATTTGGAAGATTTGGAATTCCTGTTCAGAAAAGGTTTTGTTTCAAACTGCGGCAGGCATAGGGAGCCAACTTTGCAGAGGGAAACTGGGCGACTCAAAGCAAAATCCACTTAAGTCTGACTGTAACTACAAACTGATCATAAAAAAGCGGGTAAAAATCTGTAACAGCAACTTCATTACCCTCAAACCAACAAAAACTCCAATGCATCTTCCAGAGATGTATACTATTTTAATCTTTTTTTCCAATTGCAGAGTTTTTACACCTAACAAAAATTTTTGTTAAATGATATCAAAGTTGAGAATGAAATAAAACCCACCGAATGGAATAAAAGTACTCTATAATAAAAAGTCTAGGGTTAACTCTATTTTTTATTTTTTATTTTTTATTTTTATTTGTACTGGCCTAACTAAAGTATTTCATACCGGATTGTCTTATAAAATAAATACTCCTCACTGACTTATTTTTCAGATAATGGCTCTAGTGATATCACATTAGATATAAACTCTATTTAAATCAGATTCTCACTCTGGCATTTAGTTCTTAATAGGATTTAAATGTCTACCAGTCTCCTGTGTTAGTATTTTCTTATTAATAAAAATAATTTCATTGTTACACGACAATTTATTTGTATGCAAAATGCATAAATCTGATTAAAACGTGATGTTCTGCTTAAATCTTCATCTAAATCTCCTAGGAGACAGTCCCCAGGTGAATCTTCGTTGGTTAAAAAAGGAGGTCTTGGAACTACATGTTCAGAAAGGGAAAGCACTGAGCTGCAGAATGATTTCAGTGATTGGAAAGCAAAGTAAGTATTAACAATGAAAGAAGAAAATGGTTTAGTTCTATCCAAAGTCCTTTTTATTTAGAACAGGTAAATTGTAAGAAGAAAGTTTCAGCAGATGTTTTCAGGCTGAGTTTCATAAAGGATTGAATAGCAATAGGGAAGAGGAACATTGATGAATGCCCTTGCTTTTTATCACACAAGTAGGACTTCTGTTCATAAAGGCAGTGCAATTTGAATGCATTGAACAGCACACCCTCTTCTTTCCCCAAGCAGAAAACCTATGCATTTTCTGCTTCCACATTACTTCTGCAAATAGAACGTGTGCAGATGGAATGCATGCTAATGGCACTCATCTCTGAAGTCAGCACTACAACTGATGCTGGAAATTGTTGCAGCGCAGAACTTATCCTAATCATGACAAACCTTGCCCTGAGTTCTTACGCAGGCTATACTGTTGCTCTTCCCAGTTTAAAATTTAACCAGGAAACAGGGCATGTCTTGTTTCTGCTGTCTTAGAAAGACAAGGATTTTGCTGGCTAATATAATGTAAGTAATGTTCTGACCAGCAGCAAAACTGCAGTCAGTGCAATCGTCTGTGCAAGTGTGTTTGAATATATTATGCATAAATGCTGATAAGACAGAGATCCCAGACCTGAAATTCTGGCCGTGAGAAAGTGTGAGCTTTGCCACCAGTTCTGGTGAAAACAGGCAGTTACCTGGCAGTCTGAAATCCTTTAGTCCAGGCTGGGAGTGCATGAAGTGTTGGGGTCTGAGGGTTTTTCTACACCAGAACTGTAACAAGTGTCAGCTCTACATCTGGCAGGACATAAGAATTCTTAATGTTGAAAAGTTAATGTGTTCTCCAAGTTTAGTAAGATTCTAATGAATCTTCTCTGATCACTGGTTGTGATATTGCTTAGCATTAATTGTGGTGTTTTTCTTTCTTTCCTTTTTCTATGTATTTCCACTAAAGGTCTTGGTCATACTTAAATAGGAGTAGACAAGTCTCCAAAGATTTGGCCAGGTGTCCAGGTGTTGGCTAATTCCAGTTCACTTCTCAGTCTCAGTTAAGACATCAGTCCACAGATCTTGAGTACAAGCTCTCTCATATACATCCTAGGAATTCTAATTCACATACTGTTAGTATTAAGAACACTTTTTTTTTCCCATGTTCTGGAAAATTTCTGTGCACATCTAGTAAACAGATATTAAAAATTGTTCAAGAAGAATGGTATGTGGAAAGGATTGACTTTTCTTTTCTTTCTTTCTTTCTTTTTTTTTTTTTTTACTGGAGAATTAGATTTCTCCTTTTTTTACCAAGGCACACACATCTGTCCTGAATTTTCATTGCTGGATTAAAGGCATTAAAGAAATATCAACAGAGTAATATCTTAACTTATTATTTTCCACCTGTTGATAATCCTTGGCATTTAAAATGTCATTATTTTATTTTTGAGACAGAGCTTTATGAGGAAATCCTCTGTGTGGTGTTTATTGTACAATAAATATCATGTTCCTCAACAAACTTCAGGAGTTAAACCAGCAGATTAGCTTGAGGAGAAGAGAAAAATCTCGAAGGTAGCTTTATAGTTATACTGCAGGTCAGAGAATCAGTGCAAATTTTTATTACTTACAAATTGCTGAGTTGCAGGAAATATGTAGAATAGTATCCTAAATAAGTATATTCTTAATGCAGTTCTTGAATATAAATCTTACTCATATTCCTTTTCTACTAACCCAGATAGTTTCTTTTAACAAATCAGACCCTGGAGTGTTGTACAGTTGTGTTTTTCAGGCAGTCAGGGTTTTAATTCACTTCTATACTCTGATTTCACTATTCTGTTTCCAATTTTTTTTTTTTTTTTCCCTGCATCCATCATAATTGCAGATATACTAAAGTTTACGAAAATCAAATATTTTTCAAGATTTTTTGTTCTTATTTAATACACTTATAACATGTGATAGGCAGTTTTTTGATGATGATTTAGCCTGGGGATGAATGCATGATGCTGGCTGGCTGAAAAATCTTTATGCAAAACCAAGTCAATTTTCAGTTTTTTTTCTGAGAGCCTGCTGGAAGCAATGATAGGTAGTGCCTAGTTTGGGTGTCATGATTTTGCTCTTATTTTCTTCAGAAAAGTTTTATCACCCTTGTTCCATCTGAGAGTAACTCTTTTTAGAAGATGTGCATCATAAAAATACAATGATAGGAAATGGAGTTTCATTTCTGTCCAATGAGACAATGAACAGAACTTCCCCCGTGTAGTGAAAAGTGAACTTGTGATCAAGCAGTGAGAGCAGTGTTGCAGATACAGGTGACTCAACAACCAGAAGCAAGAGGCAAGAAGTGGCCTGATAAGCAGGTGCCTCAAAAACTGGTACAGGAAAGCTCCGTCAGAGAATTTTTGCTGAATTTTCTAGCTCTCAGCCTCTCACCCTCCTTTCTTTGCCCAACACGTCCTCTTAGGATAGCAGCACTGTTCACTTAAAAAGTTAGTAACTTCACCTCTTTTGCTAACAGCAGTAAATGGGACTGTGCTACCAGATCCCCCAAAGTGGAGGTTCCCTATTCCCTTAGCCACTTGATGGAAGAGTTTATCACATCATGTTCAAGTGTTAAGTTTGGAATGGCTTCTGGTGTCCTGCTTGGATGACTTTCCAGAGCATACGATGTGTCATTTGCCTCAGGAATGAGTCATTGAAGATGGGCTCGTAGTGACAGACTTTATGTTAATAGAAAAAGAAACAACCTGGTGAACAGGGTAATAAAGTGAACGAACAACAGAGTAAGTGAAATAAATCTCCAAAGAGAAATGATGTCTCAGCACAGGGCCCGATTTAACAGAGAGAAGAAATTTATCGGGAACTTAAAGAGAAATCTGCAGAAAGGAAGGTTAAAGTGAACTAATCAATAAACGTTTAGAAAGTTGTCATTTCCCCAAGTCTCCTAACACTCACAAAGTCCTAATCCTGGCTTCTTAAACTATATAGTAAAGCTGAGGTTGCAGGACAAGATAGTATATCTGGCTTGCTGCTTGCAGACGTAAACGAAGTTCTCTATATTCTCTTCATCCCTAGGACCTACAAGCAAACTAAGCTGATTTAACGAAGCTGAAATTCTGACTTAGAACAGCCTCAGAGGCTAAAAAAAAAGTTTGGTTCCAACTTGTTTTCCAGAAAACTAGCAATACAGAATGCAGATGATTTCAGATAGAGATACATTTTAAATAGCTTTATGAGTTTAAATTAATAGATAGGAGTGTATCATGAAATCGTAATAACTGCAACTGCATTACTGAAGCATTATTGATAAGTTGCTTTCAGTGACAATGTTATTGCTTGTTATGTCAGGGAACATACTGTAGGTGTCACAGATAATTTCTGAAAAAAATATTCAGAATATTTACAGCTGAGCCCAAAAGAATTCTTCTTTTGGATGAGAAAAATCAGGAGAAGGCTCTGTTCTGAGTCATATTGCTGATCATAAAGTGCATAACAGAAATTCTCCATCAGCGCAGAAATATTTACAGTGAGGAGCAGTTTTCTCTGCACAAGAATAAGTAACATTCATTTTAAATTAGGCTATCATACAGCACTGCGTATGTGAGTATTCATATTTTGGAAACTTTAGCAGAATGATTACTCTCCTGTTACACAATCTGAAACATAAATTGGCAGCATTAGGAAGAGTTTTTCACTCATTGGCATAATGGTTCAACTTGTTATGGAAATAACTTAGTTTCATTTATATTCAAGGGCTTTGGAAGAATCTTTATGTAGGATGGTGCTCAAATGCAAATTTCCAACATATCCAAATTCACTTGACATATTTATCTCTTAAAATGAATTATCAAATACTAGGATAATATTGTGGAAAAAATTCATGTTTTTAGCCAACAGCAGTCATTTTATTATGGACTGGCATTCATATATATCCAATTATCATGAAAATGTCAGATATTTTCTGTATTTATTTTTCATGTACCCAAGGATACGTGTGTGCTTTGTTTTACTTTTTTTTTTTTTTAATTTATTTATTTAAAGCTGTCTGTGGCAGGGCAGTAACAACTAGTTGCACATAAGTCTGGAGGTAACCTGTGAATAGCCAACTATGAAAGTGATCTAAGATCCAAGTGCTTTCATGGACCTCCCTGAGAGCTACTGCATCTTGTGAGGATGTGGGGCAGAATTTAAGATCCCCAGCAGAAGTCATTGCTTTGCTAGAGGATGAGAAGGTGCTAATTCACCTGTCCTCAGAAATATCTTCTTATTGCTAGTATCTGTTGCCCAAAAAAGGGAAAGTGACCAGCTATGGAATCACTGAGAACAGCAGATACATGCTTGTTGCCAGGTGTAAAAATGAAGTGTAATGTTGATTTCCTGTTCAACCCTATGCTTCAATGCTATCAGGAAAATGGCAGAGCCCAGGAGTCCCAACTGTCAGTCTGTAGTGATACAGAGCCACACTTTCATCCATTCGGAAAGCTTAGGAGGCATTGACTGCTGGAATACTTTCTGCTGGTCCAGGTCTGAGACTACAGAAAATACCAGCTGAAAGCTGCCTGGAAGGAAGGCTGGGGCCTTCATATGCTTCACTGGAAATCTTTCAAGAACTATTGACACAGGCACCAAATGAAGATATTTTCTTTCCATAATAAGCAGGTGCTCTTCACCCAGAATGTCAGAAACTAAATTCATAATAGCATACAAAACCATTTGAAGGTGGGCTGAAAATTGTGTATCACTGGCTGTAGTGTGTTCATCCATCATGGCCTCACATCCATAGTCTCCCTTTATCCAAACTGGCCTCTCTGCTCATTTCTCTTAGATATTTTGGAGGGGTTACTAGATACTGCTACTTATGTCCATCCAGAGAAAACTCCTGTATTTCTGTGAAGCTAATTAAAGGTAAATGGAGCGCTCTTTAAGGAATTGAAAAATGTAAATGTGAAACTGGGGAGCTGCATCAGTCAAGTGGCATAAGAGAAGAGGGGAGTGAGTTTCTTGATAATTCACAGCCAGGACAGGGGAACTGAGTGACTTTTATTTTTCATTCCCACATGCTGAAATATTTTCAATGCAAGTCTAAAATAAACCTTTAAACTAAAATTTAAAAGGAAGTTTCAAGGAAGTTTCTGTGAATGCAGAGAGTTAGACTGAATTGCAGAGTGTGAGATGCCAACACTGCAGCTCAAATAATAATGTCCCTTAGGCATTAGCTGTGTCTTGATCTTATATTATCTATAGAGCATCAACCAAGGAAACAGACATGGGCATTATTTTGAAGAATTGCCTGTTTGAGGGCACAATAGTCTACCCACAAACCTCCATTATTTTCTGGGTATCTGACGAGGACTTAGATCTCTAAGAAGTGTTTGCCCAACCAGTGCAGAAACTGTGTATATAGACACCGAGTTGTCATCTCCCAGGTTTATTCTTGCTGTTTGTGCTGTCCAGGCTAAGTGTCACTCATCTTTGGGATCTCCCTTCTGCTGAGGTGGCAGCCTTTCTGCCCTCTTTTACACAAGGAGCAACAGAGTTGGCAAGAAGGTGAGGAAGGGAACACATTTGTCTCTCAGAGGAGAGATGGTGGTCTGAATCCCATGCATTGCCCCTCACATCTGTCCCACCATCCTTCACGTCTTGTGATTACTCCCTGATCCTTCCCTACACAGCTGCCTTGGGGCTCGCTACAAGCTTCCCTGCTGCCTGCTTATGCAGGATGTAAGGCATTACACTCTTTCCACAGTTTCTCAGGGGACCCCTCTAACCACAGGTAGTTTATAGTTCAATGTATATTTGCAAATTGATATTTTTGCCTTATATTGCAATAGGCTGCTTAGCCCTGGGCAGTACTGTATTAGGAATGGCATTAATCTCCTCCACAGAATCCTGAGCAGAAACTACAGAGACTGGAAGTAGAGCACAGAGACTGTGTTGGTGGCCTCAGGGGAAGCTACAGACAGCTCAGAACTGCAGAGCAGGACTCAGGGTCCTGGGGCACTGTGGATGAACTGCTGCAGCTGACTGCAAGATGTGACCTTTCCTCCCATTCACTGCCAACCAAAAGGAGGAATCAGACCTCTGGTCTACATCCTCACCTGAGGATGCAGATAACCACAGCATTACTTTTAGTGGAATAGTCCAGCATACCACGTATACCATCACAACTTTTAGCCTTGGCAGGAAAGTTCAGCTATTAGCTTTCGCTACGTTAGCAGAGAGAACATTCACTTTGCTGTTCTGTAACCTCCTGAAACTGCAAGTGGGAACATGGGCAACACATCCTTGCAAGCTCTCAAGCTGTATGCTGCTCTCCCATGGCAGCTCTCTCTCATGCCTCGGAGCTGAAGTGCTACTCTACTCTCCCAATAGCCAAGAGAATATAGAAAGAAAGATTTAGCCTAATCAGGGAAGCAACTAGCAGGGAGTGGAAGATAAAGGAAAAGGATACAGCAAGGAAAATGTAGTTCAGTTCCAGGAAGTCATATTTGTATTGGACACTGCTGAAGCTGACTGGGAAGAGAAGAAATTGAATAGTACATGCATTAATACTAGCTGGATAGTTTTGTGCAAAAGGAATTGGAAATTCTCACTGATGAAGGGAGGTCTGATGTAACTGATGTTGCAGAGAGTTAACAGGATGATTCCTGGGAATTTTTAAATCTCAAGTTGCAGCTCTTGTAAGGAGCACTGAGTTGGGGGAAAAGCACTCTCTATGATCCTACCTCCTCTAAATTGATCAGTGGCTGCAGAGTGGGAAAGCATGCTAACTGTAACCTCCAGAGCAATGTTGGGGCATAAGGAAGAACATACACAGAAAATGCATATTGAATGCATGGAGATGATGTCTGCTATGAAACACTGACTCATACGGGAAGGTGGGATGAATTACTCCTAAAGCATCTGTCTGCTTCAGAGAGTGAAAACTGCATTATTATGAGGAACTAAAGCTTTGAAGATCTCATGTAGCTAGCAGCAAAGCTATGAGTTTCAGTGAATGAAAATATTTTTTTTCTTATGCAGGAAAGGAGATTCTGCTAGACAGCTCTGTGTTTGGAGCGTCATTCCAACAGATAATGATAGATTAATTCCAGGACTATGAGTTGCTGATTGCCTATGGCTTATATGGTCTGGTTACATTCCTTATGAACAAAGAACAGTCCAAACTAGTAAAATTATTATTTGGAGCTTGACAGGATTGAATTTCTCATCATTAAGGAATATTCAGAGAGCCTGACCAGGGGGTGGCTGCAAGTAAAAAAACATGCTTGCAAATCAGGAGCTGTTTAAGAAGTTTTCTAGGTGGGCAAAAAGCCATGGCCTCAAGTTGTCTACAGGGACAACTTTGGCAGAGCTCATGATGACTGAGGGAGGAAGCCCACAACAACAGATTTCTTAAGCACAAAGGACTGTAAAGGGGCAGTGGACTGTTGCACAGAGACCACCACAGCATATGGCTTCTACCCCAGTGCCTGGATGTCCTTGGACATTGGCACTTTTTCTACTTTTTGGTGTGATCCGATGCTGAAATCCATCTGCTGAAAGGACAACCCTGGTTGAATGACAAGGGTAATGCTGGCAGCAGCCATTCAGGGCTAATCTCAAAAAGTTAGCAGTTGCTTTCAACCTGACATCCAAATTCTGACACTGGGAGAAACAGATAGCTTCTTTGTTGTTCTTGGAGAAAATACTCCTTCCCTTTTGCAAATGATGAGCCTGTGTTTGAAACAAAAGCCATCTTAACATGAGGAAGACTTTAATTTAGGGGAAAAGGCTAACAGCAGCACAAAATCAATGGCTCAGCTATATAAATAACATGAAACATCTGCCTATACATTAACCTCCAGCAGTCTTTTATCTTTCTCTCCTTAACTGCTTGCCTGACCAGCAGACAACTGCCCTTTCAACACACAGCTTTCCTCCCACACTTTGCTTTTTGATGCCCCACTTTCAGCCCAGCATCATTAGCTGTTTAAGTCCATCGTCTGAACTTATTCAGGTTCATCCCCAGTCCTGAGGAGAAATGGTACTCATGTTTCTGTAACAAAGACTACCTCACTTGTCCCTGTATGACTCTGTGCCAGTCTGGTCCAGTCCCATGTGCCAGCTGCTGTCTGCAGTGATGGGGACTGCAACACCCTTGGTGGAAAAGTGGGGGGATATCTTGGTTCAGAGCAGTGTTGCCTTCTGCAGCCCTACCACCCAAGCAGCCTGTGCAGAGCAGCACCTTGGTAAGGAAAAAGAAATGGAAACAAAACCCCATATAAAGGGCACATTGTGCNCCCCCCCCCACTGCCTGGGTCACCTCCATGGCCTCACAGGGCAGCTACACAGGGTGCTTCATTTTGCATTAGCTTGCACTTGCATCAGCCTCTCTAGTGCTGTTACTGTTGGGCTGGGGTCAAATTCCCTGAGCTAGCTTGATTTACTGGAGTTTCAGCTGTGTCCACACCACAACCAGTCATCTCTCTGAATTCTGCTTGGACTAGCCTTCAATGTACAAAGACTGTTCACTTGCTCCTAGGTGAAAACTTGGGGCTGGTTCTTATCAGCTGCATTATGTTCATGATTAATTCCCCTTTTAAATAACCCTTTCTTAAAGAGGGTAAGCTGTTCTTCTCCACAAATAGATGTTTCTGGGAGGCTTACCTAATCCAGAATTCAGAAACAGTGAGTGTATACACTGATGTGAAAAAGATTTTTCTCAGCAGAGGTGAAAATTTCAGCAAATGCCATTAGAATTCATTTATTCTGGATGCATTTGCTCCCTTTTTATTTTCCTTGCTTGAATATGATACATAGCTAGCAAAAGTGATAGGTGAAACAAGTGACATTTTGAATGATTATAAGAGAATTCTCATTGAAAGTAATTTTGGAATTAAAAAGCATTAGAATTGGCATTGAAAAACTTTTACTATAAGAGTGTCATCTAATCAGGGAACAGAAAACTATCATCTGATATGCGTTATCAATCAATATTAACCAACACAGCTCAACAAAGAATGTTGAATGCTGCTGTAAATTTCTCTCGAAGAAGCTATAAATCAAGAATACACTCTTAAATTATATGACAAATAAATTCTGGGAGTGAATTACATAGAGGTGAAAAAAACCTATATATTGTTTGCCAACAACTCACAAAACAAAAGTGATGGAGTCATTGTGAAAAATAAACCCAGTTCTAATTTTTTGTAAATTGTTTTGCAACTGCGATTACATTTTCTGAACCATGTTATCCATTTTTTGTAGCTAAGTAATTTTGATTCAATGAGATTCAAGCTAAAATCATTTTAGAAATGATTGCTGTGTGTATGGAAATGTTTCAGAGCTCAGATAACTGTCCTGCTGAATGCATGAATATTAACCTAACAATATATACTGGTGGTCACGTGGGTCTAGAAATTATTATCTTCTCAAATGGGGAAAAATGAAAAATAAAAATGTCATCTAGTATTTAGCGAGGTTGGGGAAACTGTGACAATGGACCTAATGTTAACAAGCTTTCAAAACATGATAGGAAGTACTCTGGTGCCAGAAGGGGTGCAAGCACTGTTGTTGCCTCACTCCCAGACACCTTGTAGCATCTGCAACATCTGTGTTAAGCTCACTGCACAGCGCATTTATAGAAGTGCTTGCCTTAGGGTGGTGTCCAAGAACTTCTCTGCTGTGAGAAGATGAAGGTAGGCAGCAGCAAGCACTAACAAATAGTGCAGCTGTCTGAATGCTGTCCTTCCATCAGAATGGAGAACTAGGGAAAATTTTTAGTGTCTGACGATGGGTTGTTGAGTCTGCTGTGTTCTGTGAAAGCTCCACTCAGTCTACTGAAATCTGGGTAGCTCACTCCGAAGCTTTTCTTTGTTGCTGACTGTAAAATACTTCAGTGCTAATTGATCCTCAGACAATATTTTTGCTGCTTTCAGAGGAGAGCTAATATAGGCAGAGAGCAACAAGTGCCCCTTTACCCTCTCTCATTTCTGAGAAGAATTTGATGATTTATTGCAGAGCAGAACTTGCTCAAAATGAGACCAAATGCAGCTCAAGCTACTGCCAAAAGGGCAGCATGGGGGCTGTTAGTGCAATGGGCTGATTCCTTCTGGTAGAGGTGAGTGACTGCAGCATCCCAGCTGAACCCTGAAATGGACTGCTCATGTTGGTAGAAAAAGCATTTCTGGGGATCCCACTGCAGCACACTGTGGAGGAAAGCACAGCCCCTGCTGTAGGGGTCCAAGCTGCCCTTATTTCTGAGATGGAACTGAACAGGGCTGGGAGAGGAAGAGCCACAGTCACGCACTGGTCAAGAAAAAAAGAGAACGAAAGCTGCAGCCTTCATGTGCTTAATTAATAAAAATATAACCTTGATCCTATAACCAGGATGAGTTTGATGGCAGGAGCCTCATTTATACCCAACCCATTCCCACTCCTGGCAGAAGTTCCCAGACCTCAGGCAAGGTAAGAGCAGTACAGAGAGAACAGCTGAAACATTTCTTAACGGCCAGAGTGGGTGAAAGAAAAGCTTTGAGGAAAGGGGTAGCTGGCAGTCCGAGCATGTTAAGTGTGTTGTATCAAGGCTGTTTAGTTTTATTCCCACCAAAGGATGTCTAAAGATCAGTCAGGGAGGACTTCTTCCCTTCTATCAGACTGAACTAAATTGTTTTAGGCTATGTTGATGTTGCTCATGATACCTCAGTTGCTGCTACAAGTGCTTGCCATTAATAAATCCACAAATAAATATATGAATCTCTAAGGTATCCATTGCTAAATTGCTGAAAAATTTCACAGAACAAACATTTTCAAAGGTTTTTATCATCATAACATTAAAACAGTCTATTTAAAAGTGTTTCCAAAACAGAACTAATAATTTTAAAATGGCTTTGAGATGCTGTTAATAGTTTTTCCTGCACAGATGCTTTAATGTGCATACAAAGAGAGATGAGACAGATACTTAATATTTTATATAGTAAAAGTTCATATTGCACATTATGGAAATTGTGGTCTGAGCAGTCCTGGGGAAAAGCAAATGTTGAAGAAATTTCAGCATCTCTTTGCTGTGTAGTCCCTCCTATCACGGGCTACAGGAAGGGAGGAAGGGATTCATCAGTCTGTGCAGAGACTGCTCAGAGAAGGGAGTTTACTCTCTGTTGGTGATACATGGTGGCTGTCTCTGCTGGAAATCCTCCCCATTGCTTCCAGATCTGGCCCAAGATCTGTGTGCTTGAAGAAGACAAGTCGGGACTATCTGAGTCACAGCATAACTCCACGCCTATTTCACATACCTGAGTTGGGAGGTATGACCCCACAAACAAGAAGGAGGAAGTGAATCTTCATCCTCGGGGCTTCAGAGTGTTAGGATATATCCAAAATGCCATACATTATGTTAAAAATATAAAATAGAGCAGATTAATTGGAACCATAGGTATCTGGTTGTGCAGGTATGTTTTTCTATACACTCGTGGCAAATTCAGAGCTTTTAAACACATCTGTGGTTAAAATGAGTGTTTTCCATATATCATAACTACAGTTGTGCAAGAAGACATTTGCTGTTAAGACAACATGAGAAAGCTCAGTTGCTAGACACTGCCCCTCACTTAGTGAGAATACGACTGCTTCACACTCTGAAGCAAAGTTCTGCCAGTTTTAAAAGAGCTTTTAGTAAAGGAAGAAAAGCCCTACAGCATCAAGCAGCTTTACCCCTGAGACAAGGGCTTCAGTGCTGGCAACTTTTTATCTCTGCAATGGAAAGCTATGTCACTGAGTGCCAAGGCAGGGGGTTTGTAGGCACACCTTTTTTTGCCTTGGCCTTCCCACACCTGCTGTGAGAGAAGTGTGGTTTTCTGGAGGTGGCAGCGTCTAGCACTGTGTCTGAGTGAACCCAAAGGGCACTGGTTGTTGTAGGCATGGCAGCTCCTGCTCGGGAGCCATCCCTGCAGTCATCCACAGCTCTTTTGTCATTAGGCAGCCATCAGGATGGCAGAGCCTCCTGCGTGACTGCTGGAGGATCCGTGTTACACTTGTTAAACATACAGGTCCCCGTGTGATTATTCAGATGAGCAGTCAGGTGATTCATTTCCTCTTTTAAGCATCTAGGCACCGAGCGGAGCACCCAGGCTGCTATTATTTGTATTTGCAGCTGCTTGTCATGGCCTCGCTCATTACTGCCTGTGCAGAACCATTAGTGGGTGGTGTGTTACTGACACAGAGACACACTTGCCCTGAGGAGCCCACAGTCAAAAGCAAACACCGGGTAGTGAGGGCAGCAAATATTCAAAAGTGTGAGAAGGAGAGAATGAGGGCTGTAACACTGGAAGATTATGAGATGTGCTTGTTACGTTCACCTCTTGCTAGCGCCTTGTTTTCCATTCTCTGCTGACACCTAACCTGAACGATCTTGCAAGGGAATCATGTTCTGAATTCATATAGCTTCCTGTGATAAGCTGTTGATGTGCTAGTGGTATTTTTAAGACACAGAGGAGACATGTAAGAGAAGCGGAAGCCTGATTTCACTGCAAATAGAGTATCCTAATCAGCAAGCAGCTTATCAGCACGCTTATGGGCTGCAAATGCTTCACAAATCCTTGGGAATGCTGGCTGAAAATCCCCTGCATTACTGACATAACTTTCCTGACAACCCTCCTCAGTGATACCAGCTATTGTTTATATTGAGGTGCACTGCTGCAGCTCAGTGGGAAGGTGTGCAAAGCTTTACTCCCAGACAAATGAAGGGCTGGATTCGTGGGTGAGAAGCAGACCTGCTGCCATTTGCAGCACTTTTTCTATACAATGGCCACAGCAAATGACACCTTTTCATTTTCCTTTCCTGCACTTCACAGCACAAAAGGAAAACTTAAACCTAAACCAGCTATTTTTATTTTTGAACTATTCTTTCTTTCTCCTTTCCAGATTGTACATGCAGGGGCATAACATTAATCCAGCACAGAAATGAGCACACAGAAGCAAGTGTTCCATTAGCTCAGCTCTGCATCTGATGTGTTTATTTGCAGTGGATCCATGCAGCAGGCTGACAAGCAGAATCCTTTGCTTCACACATCACTGACAGAGCTCCAGTGAGCAGGCACCAATAGGAAACAGTGCGAAAAGCTTCAGCATGGCATGGTACTTTATTTTTTTCTTTTTTTTCTTTTTGAGCACAGATATAATTGATCAAAACCTTGATCAATGAAGGAGACTGATCAGAGACAAAATTAAGACAATAGCATCGTAACTACAATTTGTCATAAGAGGCATTTTATGTCACAATTTAGTTGAATCAGGTACTACTGACCACAGAGTGGTATATCTAGAAAGGTAAAACAAATTATCTTGAAAGAGATGCAAGTCCTCTGAATACAAATGGCAAGCTGTGTTTTTCAACTTCATTTCAACTTTTTGTGAGATCAGGGGGATGCCTCCAAAATCGAGGGCTCTGATTTTCAAGTTCTTCTCATGCACAACCCCCAGAACCAGAAGGTTCACAGTGTGATAGATACAGCTCTGTCTACTCTACTGTAGGAAGCCAGAGCATGGGTCTGTGTGTTGGCCTGGATCATCCATACTGGAAGTTGCTGGGAAAGGTTCCTGCCGTGACTTTGGCCTGCACCTGTTGACACAGGCTGAGGACCAGTGCAGCTGCAGGCCAGATGCAGCGGTACAAGGACCTCTGGTTAGTCTCCTTCATTGATCAAGGTTTTGATCGATTGTATCTGTTAGGTCCTTGTACACTGTAGAGAATTGGAGCAGGAAAAGGTTGACCAAAGAGCTTAGCTACTGTTGAGACAAAAGTAATAGACAGCAAGAGTCACTGAAAATGAAAATTAACTGAGCATCAATCAGTGCATAAGTCTGATTCACCTTGGGAAACAATTAGCGTCTCCAACCCAGGCAAAACTCCGATGTCCTCTGCTGCCTCCAACATCGTTAACCCAAGGTGGTTTTCCACTGACTGTACTTGGCAAGCACACCACAAATCCTTTCTGAGTTCTCTGCTGCTTTCAAAAAGTGGCACCTCCTGGGACCTGGAATTTGCTGACACAAGTGTTATAAAAGACTTTTTGTAGGATTGACAACAAATAAAATATTCTGCTGCTGATTGCAAGCATCTTGACGGCACAGTTATGGGTATCCTTACTCCAGGCCTGCAGATTGATTCCCATGTGACAGACAGCCTCACAGGTTTTATGCATCTAACAAATGTATTGGCACTCTCCCCCATATTTCAGCATAAACCCAGGAAAGGAACAGGCATCAGGTGACTGTCTATTTTGAATCTGACTTACAGCTTCTAACATTCCTGGTTTTTTTTCTGTGTTGTTGCAGAAAGTCTCACTTCTGCCTCTGCTTTCTGAAGCTGAAATAAAGGTCTGTATCACAAATGTCAGAGTCAAGATAAGAACCATGGCTGAAACAGGGCTCTGTATGTGCAGATGAAATGCATATTAGAGTGAAAGATTCCATATTATGTTTTTATTAAAAATAGTTTAAAGGGAAGTTGAGAGAAACTGGAAAAACAGAGCCTTCTCTTCACGGGTGCTGAGCACCTGAAACTTCCATTAGCTTTCTGTAGGCCTCAGTTTCTTTTAGGTTCAAGGTAGTCTTGGAACAAAAAGCACTTAAGAGAAATGTACTGCTTTGAAAATGGCAGTGGACAGCCACAGACAATAACAAGCTGAGGAAGGACAAGGGGCACTCTTCTGCACAAAGACAGGACCAGCTCTGAAAAAAGCTCAGAACTACTTGATTTTTCTGTGCTCGTTTAAGCAGAATGCTCCAGAGCAGGCCTATTAAAAATCTCCACTAAATTTTATTTCCATTGAGAAGTGATATCATTTGTGATCGTGGACACCATCTTCAGCTTTGACTTGAAGTGCACTAAGCTGCTTTTCCCTTATCCTTTGTAACTTTGTGCAGTAAAGGATTCTTAACCTCCTTATGTAGCACTATTCTGGGAGTCAACTTTCTACTGTATGTCTATTTTCTTTAATCACATCTTTGGCTTTTCTTTCCGTATTGCATATTAGTACCACTCTCATTTGTTGTAACCTCTAGCTTGACTTTCAAAAATCCCTCTCTTTTCAAGATATACTTTATACATTGTCTAATCATCATTTACTACAGAGCAACGCATTTCAGTGCCAATGAGCAAAGTAGAATGTTTAGCTTTCTTTCACACTTATGCAACCTGTTGAGACCCAAGGAAGTTGTGCGGGTGTTGCAAGGGTGAGCTGAGCTCATTATGTTTGCAGTCCTAAACTGCTTCTTACTGTTTCTCTGAAGAGTGTGTCTTCAGACATCTCTCTTGCTCCCACATGCCATGGAGCCTCAGGGAGTGATCCCTTAGTGCAGGCGCTGTTGAAAGCCAGCAACTGATAGTGAAATGAAGAATAGAGGCTTTTCTTCTCACCCTGTCCCTAACACTACTTGTGATCTTCATTGGTAGTTATTTTCCCCTGGGTAATGTAAATGCCTGATGACAGGGTCTGTAGTCCTGAGACCTTCCAGTAGAAGGTGTCATACCTGAGTTTCAACAGCAGTGCCACTGCACTGATGTTATTTGCAATGTGATTGACGTATACAAGTAAAAATACTGTGATTTTGCATCCTAAACCAGCAGAGAGCAGGCTAGAGCCCTTTAAATCACACTGAAGTTTACAATATTATTGCAAAGGGGGGTGGAAATATCCAGCTTAATTTTGGCCTTTCAGGAAGCAATTGACAAGCTTAAGAACTGCCTGAATATATGGCCCAGAGATGACAGGTAAGACGTAATTCACAGTTCACAGTTTATTTCTTAACACTGTCCTGTGTGGTACTTGATAATGCAGCTGACAACTCTCTTCCTGTAAAGGATGTTACTTTAAGTATGGCTCAGACACCTCCAGACTCCTGCCTCACTGTGGCTGTAGAAATGAGGGCAATAATAATCTCTCACTTTCACCACAAGGATGTAATGGGGAACACATTATTCCACGAAGATGAAAAGGGACAACCTATTATTTGAGATTTCTTCTGTTATCCATCATCTTTTAGTTAACTTTCACATTCTAATTCTATTTCGCCTTACTGATTTTGAGAAAGGCTTGATAAAGAAGGGAAATGCACAGGCACAGCAGGAGGATATTTAAGAGCATTTAACTGTTCCACTTGGCACCTTGCTTCTGCAATTCTTTTTTCCTATGCAGGATTGGGCCATACTGTTCAGAGTACGAGATACCTGCCTAATCATAGTGCTCCCTGAGAGACTTTTACTTCCCTGGAGGATATTCCTGACTCTGAAAGGAATCTTACATTTCTGCATTTTAAGGAACATCGCAATGCCTGCATGGAAATTGTGTTACCAGACAATAAATAAGAGATGAGTACTATCTCTGCTACAAAGATTTGATACTTCTTCCAAGAGATGCAGCACATCCAACACTTCACTCGATGTAAGCATGGACTATGTAAACAATGGCTATGGATGGTGCTGGAGTTTACCAACCCCATGAAGAAAGGACCAAAAAATCCAAATGAAAGTTATTCATAGAGGACTAGGGTGCTTTACCAGGCTGTGGTTGTCACCAGGATAACACTGAGTGGCAGCCCAGTAGGTAGAGCAAGTAACAGCAGTTTTGCGTGCGGTATTTTATATAATTGATCAAAAACTGGTTATTGCACAACTTGTAATGGTCATTGCTACCATGGGAGTCCTGACCATGGGAAGATTCTCCACAGGACCTCCAGTGTGATGTCCCAGTGCTGCTGGCTGCTGGGCCCTGCACACATCTGCCATGAATTGGGAACTGCTTGGGTTGTCAGCCAGAATTAAAACACAGATAAAAATATCCATGTGTTTGGACAGTGAGAAACACTGGCAAATCTCAAAACTGGTGAGAGAAGGAGGCAGCATGAGAAAGAAAGAAGTGTAAATGACATTCATTTTGGAGGGAAGCAGGAATGACCAGGACAGAGTGGCTAGCCCTGAACTCTTTCTTCAAAAGCGGAAAGACCTACTGAAGAGCAAAATCACAGATGTTCAATCCTGTTAAGTGAGCTCCCAGTAGGAGTAATTTTTAGAATGAAGAGCATGCCCACTGTTCTGAGATACAGGGAGGAGAATGGCAGGAAAATCTACAAAAGGAGAGAGGTGATGAAGAGAGACAGCAGGAAATCAAACTCCATTCAGAATAGCAACCTGCAACGTTCCAGTGCACTCCTGCCTACAAAATAACAAATAAACTCTCCCCAAGATGAATAAACTGCTAAATCCATAGGTAGAAGAAGAATGAGTTGTACCTACAGGAACATCGTGGTCCTTTTAAATGGTAACAGTTAGAAGTCTGGATGTAAATACAAACCTCTAATTCACACTGTACACATTTTTACACTAGTGATATATGGAATAAGGAGTTTGGCAACTCAGAAAAAGCATTTTTTTTCGAAACATCACCAATATAGTCTTTCCATTTTCTTCTGATATATTAATCCTCCATTAGAGGGAATATCAATTATAGAGCAAAATAACAGAAAATCAGATACTTTCAGGTTAAATGTACGCTTCGGAATGGTGAGGGAAGCCAGAAACTACTGTAATCTCTACCTTAATCAGAAAAAGTCTGCTTACAGAAATATTCTTGATTTGTAGGTGTTCTCACTGCCCATTTCCATTACTCAGGTGTAAAAATTGCTCCACTCATTAATCCATGGCATTAGGCTTCTGATAAGGAAGCTTGCAATGAGTTGCATATATTTTACCGTTGAAAAATCTGTGACATTCATATTAGGAATATAAATCATTGTTTCAGGCAGATAAAGTAAGTAGATTAATTTCTTTCTTTTTTCAACTTCGTTGCCTTCATCAAGTTCAGAGATACTTACTGTACCCTTTTTCAAAGTCTGACACAGTCTAAACTCATTAGAGATGGGATCTTCGAGTAGTCGGGCATGGTACATGGCCATCAGGACTCAATTAGAAATTGAAAGTCACTGTTCAAAGCTAGAAAGATGGGCTGATTTCATTAGTATTGACAGACAGGTCATTGAGAAGTTCAGCATAGAAGGAATTTGTGTAGGTAATAAATCCTTTCTGGTGTTTACAAGATGAGCTTTAATTTTTGTTCTAAAGAAAAAAAGGATTTCTTCTTTTTTCCAGTAATAAAAGGGGCTTTAGGAACGTATGAGAACATATTTGGCTTATAGGATAGTCAACAGTTTCACAGGAAAACTTTGGAAAAACCTACCCAGGCTGTAATTTCCAGTAAGTACAGCACCCGTGTGTCACTTCTGCTTTGGGAATTCCTCGTGACCAAAGGATTTGACTTGATTCAGTAGGATTAAACTGCATTTAACTTACTGTCTCCAATTAACTTGTCCAAATTGCTTATTAATTCTAAATCATTAAAACGTTTAAAGTAATTACTTTCAATTTTTATTTTGGTCAGTTTCCACTAATGAAGACAGTTAGGGAAATATGGTAAGGAAACAGTCATGTTGGGGTGGTATTTTCTCACTTTCAGCAGGTGTGTTTATATGGTGTCCTTGCCCTCAAATACACTGTGGTCAGCTGTGCTAGGGTTTTCCCATCTATTTGGGATAGTTAATAAGGAGATATTTAGCAGCGCATTAACCTGTATTCCTTGACAGAAATGGAGTTAGGTGAAGAATAAATCTCTCCTCTTTAGCTTGTGAAACTCAGCAGTGTCAGCAATTGAATAGCAAACTCCTTATTAATTTTTATGGTGGGTCTGATTATTTTGGGATCCATGCAAGCACACCTGGCCTCTTCATGAAGACTGCTGTTCTCTTTTGTGTTACTGCTAGCTTAGCTTCAGTAGTTGGGTGTTTCCTGATACAGGTGGTGATCTGCAGCAAAACCCAGAGAAAAGCTGAATTTCCCCTACACTGATTTAGTAAATAGCTAAAACATGCATCCAAATTTGAGGAATTTTTAGGAGGGCTGCAAACATCTGTTGGGATGGCTTCAGCTGAACTGAATAAATTGTCTCTATAACTGAACGTGGTTGTCCCAGTGGTCTTCAATGTATTGAAAATAAATATAGTGCTGAACTTCCTGAGCTGAACTTATAGTTGCATAAGCAACTATATACTCTAGGATATTCATGACAGTTGCATTTATTTAGTGTGTGATCAAGATTTTGAGATTGCTATGATAATAAAGTTGGTAAGTGTATGCCCAGGCACGTAATGATTGGCTTTGGAAATAGGCTGAACATGCAAATAGGCACTCTTGTTAATCCCTTGCTTTGTTTAAAGCACGAGAGATCACTAACACTACTGTTCCCTTTAATTGGTTGAGTAGTGCCCACTACATCTTTTTTAATTTTTTTCTTTCTTTGTGGTAGAAATAACCAGTAGGTAGTGTTGGTTTTTTAATTCCAGAGTGAGGTGTAATGCAAATCAGGGAAGTAAGTGTGCCTATGTACCCGTACTTGTACATTCAACATAACTGATACATACATCATGCTCTAAGTTACCTCTTTAAGGGATACAATTCTTTACAGAACAAAACTATGAGGACTTAGGAAGTGACAGAATCTAGCTTTCCTTTGCACGTTTAGTAGGGTTCTGTTCTGTCTTTTTTTTTCTTTCTTTTTTTTTTTTTTTTTGCATAGTAATGAGTACTTGATTGTATGGCTGAGTTCTTTTTTTATCCACAGGTGCCTGGGATGGATTAGGATCACTTACTGGGCAGCTTTTCAATATTCTGTTTTATCTTTATCGTTCAGCACGTGGCCCTGTGTCTCGGGTACTGCACTCCATTCAAGCTGTGCTCTGGATACATAATTATTAATTTCATCAGCAGCTTTCTGGTGGCAGTGACTGCTATTGTTTTCAAGTGGATTGTGAATAGCACTGAATTCTGTTTTTCCTTTTTGAGATGAGGGGACATTGTTATCTTCATTTTTCAGGTGGAACAAAAAGACACAGGAAGATTAAAGTGCAGAGGTTCCACTAATTTCAGACACCAAAGATCTCTGTAATTACCCTTGTGGAAAGCTGATAGCTTTAGCAATAGCCTTCATGTGGCCTAATGCTAACAAAGCCTCACCAGTGACTGTCACAGCTGTTTGCTGATGGTGGAGGCTCTGGAGCACTGAGCTCCGTCCAAATGCTGACAAGTGCACCATAGAGAGATGCAGGCTCTCTTGCTTGTCCCTTCTGCAGCACATGGTCCATGGACATCTGGTTGCCCTGCTCCCCATCCCTGCCTCCAGCTGCAGCATGTGGCTTTGTCCTGCGTGCCATCAATTTGCACAGAATTAGCAGAAGATCTGTTAACTTTTCCAGAAGATGGAGACAGGGTATACACTTTCTTTTAAGATTGTTTTTAGGAAAAAAAAACAAAAAAAAACAAAAAAAAAGCAGAACAGTCTGCTTATTTCCCTATGTATTTAGCCTGCAAGAAAATCTGATTAGAAGACTTCAGCCCCACAGGTTTCAGTGTAGCCAAATTGTGAAGCAGAGAAATCTTGGATGACTTTACTTGTAGCAGAGTACTTGTAGCAGCCTTGCTGCTAATAAGAAGGCATATACATGCACACATGCACCCACAGAGACTTCGTGTGCATACACAAGCACAATAATTAGCAAGGCGCTGGTTGCCCTCTCATTTATTTCACTTGTTCCTTTCTGTAGAGCTTAATCTTTCAGACAGTTTGCTTTAATCCTGGGTGGATGAAAACGGCAGGAGTTTGTGTAAAATTGGTGTATGTTTTCAGCCACTGAGAGCAGAACCCATCGGAAGACAGTGCTGAATAAATCCAGAGGAATACCATGGCATTAAGAGTGCATCGTGCTGAGCATGCCTACTGTGGTAGAAGGTGACTCCCATCCCAGTGATGGATGGGATCCTGAACAAGGTAGGATCTCCTCATGTTTCATCTATGCAGAATTGCTGAAAGCTTCACATTGTGGTCTAATTCAAATTAATTGAATTTAAATGGTAAACACATCATCATACAAACAACAGAAGTATGAAGTGAAAGCATCCACCCCGGTCATTCCTCTTTTGGAAATATGATAACACCTGCACAGAAAAAATCATGAAAATGGGAGAAAAAAAAAATCATTTGCCATTAGAAAAAGAAAAAGTCACACCTTTTAAAAAGTGAGCTGCCTGATGTTTTGTTATTAATGATATCTTTTACATAATATAAGAGAGGGCAATGAATGTATCATTAAGGGCTCCAATTTACAAGGAGTGTGAAACAATAATTTAATCCTCCTGAGATATGTTATCAATGCCAACCCCATGCTTTTTATACACATGTAAACTTCAGTGGAAACCACCATAACTGCTTTCCTTCTTATTAAACAGTCTTCCAAAATCTATAATTCAGCAAGACATTAAGCAGTTGGCATTTGTTGCTATACAATCCAATTCTGCAAGCCCCACTGTGAATTCAGCAGGGCATTCTCTACCAGCCAGCTTTGTTATCAGCAACTCTACATGAAAGAACTTGTGTTTTCCCACTAATGAAGAAAACTGGAGAATAATAAAGTTGTTCAGTATTTTAGAAACTTACTGTGGATTGCAGCCTTGAGATTTCAACGCAGAGAACTGTTGAGATGTTCTTGAATCCAAGTGTCTGTCACTGGGAAGTGACCGTACGCTTTTATCTCCTGTAGATTAACATATACAAATTATAGTAACATGTAGACATCAGTAAGATCATATCACTAAATTCTGTTAGGAAACCTCATATATTCAATATGCTGTATGTATATTAGCAAATTACCAATATGATCTATGCCTTTTAAGAGTCTTGTTTTTGCAGAATGATAGTTTTGCCTGTCACACCATTTATTGACCTTTAAATGTGTTAGGAGCACTCCTGCCACAGTTACTGACCTCTTTGAATATACAGTACACTATGATCCCTATTGCTCTATCACCAGCTGTGAGTTTGCATGGTATGTGCCACCATCTCACCTGCATGAGCCCAGAGGGGCTTAAGGAGCCAGTTTTAAGTGAAGTAGCTGTTGGTGCTCCCAGGATATCCCAAGTTGCAGCTATTTGATGATGTATTGAAAGAAGTGAAAAACTGCACCGGAGCAACTGGGAGAGGAGTGAGAAAATGTGAGAAGCAGTCATGCAGCCACCAAGGTCAGTGCAGGAGGAGGGCAGGAGGTGCTCCAGGCACAGGGCAGAAGCTCACTGCAGCCCAAGAGAGGCCACAGAGGAACAACACACAGAGCAAATCTCCATGTGCAGCCATGGAGGAGCCCACAATGCAGCAGTGGATGAGGCCTGAGGAGCTGCAGGAACCTGTGGTGGGGCAGGAAGGCTGGGAGAGCTGCCACCCATGGGGTCCTGGGTGGGCAGTACCTGAACTGTGGGCCCTGTGGTACAGAGCTGTGTTGGGGCAGTGCTTGGAGAGCTGCAGCCTGTGGGAAGGCCACCTGGGATCAGTTTGGGAAGGGTGGCATTCCATGGGAGGGATCCCCACATGGAGAGGATAGAGTGGCCAGGAAGGAGCAGCAGAGATGAAGCATTATGGACTGATCATAATCCCCAATCCCTGTCATAGAATCACAGAATTAGGCTGGAAAATACCTTCAAAGTCATGACATGCAGCCCAACCATCAACCTGCCCTGCTGAGTCCCATCACTAAATCATGTCCCTCAGTGCCACATTCACACAACCCTTTAATATCTCCAGGGATGCAGATTCCACTGCTTCCCTGGGCAGTACATTCCAACTCTTGAACACCCTCTCTGAGAAGAAGTTCTTCCTAATACCCAATTCAAAACTCCTCTAGTGCAACTTGAGACCCTTGGTCATCCCATACCAGTATCTCTGGATTCTGGAAAACTCAGGACAGGGATTGTGAGCTGATAAATCAAAAATGGGGTCCTCTGCCACATGCTGCTGTGCCCAAGAAAGGTCTGTGCTTCCTCTCTTCTTTCTGGTGACTTACCTGAAGAATGGGATATTTACAGTCTGTTAAAACATGTAATGCCCTGTTTCTTGGATTCTCATTTGTGTTGCAAAGTCTTCCCCATACTGTCCTATCTGGCTCTGCTAATCCAATGGGTACAAAATTGCTTTCAGAAAATGGCAGACTTAGCTTGCTTCCTTGGATTTCATTATCCATCTACCTAGATACTACAGAACAGAAGACAGGAATTAAATGGAGTTATCAGCGTAGTGGGAGTAACGTGCAATGTCAAATCAGTCTAGAGGAATTCTTCCAATAGGAGAATTTTCAATTTAGCAGATAAAATACCATTTTATGAAATCAAGTATTCTGAGCTTTGACTCTGCCAATGGAGGAGAGCCCGTATCCCACAGTCAGTAATATTAGGGTGAGTCTGCACTGCTGAAACCAGGATGAGTGTAGCCACTTATCTGCAGATGGACAAGCTGGAGAGTTCTGCTTTTATGCACTTTTTCAGTTTTTTTGACTAGATGAATGATTGCCAGAAGAACATTGTTAAAATCATTGTCAAGAAACAACTGCAAATATCTTTTACAGAAAAATGCTCCATGTCCTGACCTTCTGCACCCGCAAATACAAGACGTCTCATCTGCTCTTCTTGTTGGTGGATTTCGTATCAGAGGAGCATGATTCTACAGTTAGCACAGTTAGAGAAGCTGTGGCATGGGGCTTCTTTTGCCCAGCATAATGCTGTGCCAGCAGAAGGCTTCTGGGCTGCACAAAAATATGTAACACATTAATTATCCTGATTTTTAATGAATTTTTAAATAAATTTGTGCTGGCACAGTCAGTTTTGTTAACTGCTGAGCAACTGCGTATGTGTTGACAATTAATTGTGGAAGTACAATGACAGGCATGCAGATAGAAGCTGGATTTAAATCAGCAAGTTCCAATTAAATACACGACTGCAAACTACACAACTGCAGATTTGTAACAGCGATATTGTCAGAAAAGATCAGAGAGGTGTTTGAAGATGTGACATCAGCTTAAGGGTTGAAACTCTCTACTCTCTGATATCTATGAGGGGAGTTGAGTCTTTCGGTTCAGAAAGCTAAACAATTGGGGTGAATGGGAATTAAGGGAAAAGGCTGTGACAGTGGTATGATGCAAGGACTCTAAATTTGCCAGGAGAACAAGGGCCTCTCTTTTGTTGATTTGTCTAGCAAAAAGGGCTTGCTCCTTGGGCTACTGTGGAGACAGTGTGTCAGTCGCTGCTTGCAATTATTGTGATTTTAAACTACCTTACCCTTTGGATAAGGTTTCTTAGGAAGTAACTTGTTAATGTATAGATTGCCCTGGCTGAGTGTAAAGAAGAACACTGCATTTTAGTAGATGCTAAGAGATGTTCCTAGATATTAGAACACAGGATGGTGGCATCCATTGCCTCAGAGAACAGCTGAGGATCACTGTGGCATTAGTTGAATTGCCTATGTTCTTTTAGTCATCTTTTTCTTTTTCCCATTTTTTTTTTTTTTTTTTACTTTGGGACATGCAAAGGGGAAGAATGGTTGCCTAAGTTTAGGCCTATTATGAGAAGAAGACCACAGTCTACTTGCCTTTTGAAACTGCCCTGTTGTATAGCAATTTCTGAGAGAAAATAATGGAGTAGAATTGTTCATTTGCTGATCTCTTTTTGTAGATAGTTTTGTCAATGCATGGATAAGATGTGTGCCACTCGTCTCACCTACAGCAGTGCAGGCTAATGTGCAATTGTCCATCAGGAGGCCCACCTCGGTGGTATTCTTTAGGATACTGCAGTGGCTTTGAATAACATACAGCTGTGCTATTGATGTGTGTTGGAAAGGAGTTCCTACACTTCCTGAATTTGTGAATATGGAGGACAACTGAAGTGTCTTTGTGAATTGTAGGCACCCCATAGGCTTGATCCTTTCCTTCATCTGTGCTGAGGGGCAGGTAAGGACTGCTGAGTCACCTCCTTAGTGATGTTCTGAGTTTCTACATTGCAGCGTGATGACTTCTGCCCTTGTAGCTTGGCTACATCAAAAGCAGAGGGGCTAGCAAGTTGAGAGAGGTGATCCTGGCCTTCTGTTCTGTGCTGGTGAAACCTCACTTGGAGTACTGCATCCACATGTGAATTCCTCAGCTCAGGAGAAATATGGACTTGTCGGAACACATCCAGTGGAGGGCCACAGAAATGATCCAATGGATGTAACATTTCCAATATGAGGACAGGTTGAAAAAGCTGGGGCAGTTCAGTCTGGAGAAGGTTCCAGGAAGACCAAAGGGCAGCCTTTCAATATCTAAAAGGGGGTTGTAAGAAGGAAGAGGACAGACTCTTTAGCAGGGTCTGTTGGGATAGAACAAGGAGAAATGTTTCAAACTAAAGTAAAGGAGATACAAGAAAAAAGGTTTTTACAGTAAGGGTAGAGAAGCACTGGCATGAGTTGCCAAGAGAAAGGTGGTGGAAGCCCCATCCTTGGAGGCATTCAAGGTCAGGCTGAGGGACTCTGAGCAAACTGATCAGCTGTAGGTGTCCCTGTTCATTGCAGGGAAGTTGAAATAGATGACCTTTAAAGGTTCTTTCCAGCTCTGATGATTCTATGGCTTGGAAGTTCTCTGTGAGTCCCTGCTGTTATAAGAACGAGCCTGACTTTCCTGGGACTCTGAGTTTGAAGGCTCTGGGATGGAACAAAGGACATGCCAATGAGAATGGTCTTATTTTTTAGCTAATGAAATAGAAAGTGTTTATTAAATTTATTAGAAATACTGGGGAGAAGAAGGGAAAGAGCCATAGAGAGGTATAGAGCACAGAGGGTCCTCCTGCCCATGTATCTAGCCCCAGGCTCCCTTCCTCCAACACAAATGTTACAGGACACAGACACCAAAGGCAGAAATCACAGCCCAGACTTATTCTTGTCTGCCTATGTTTCCCTCTGCATGTAGCCAGCTGAAGACACAAACTACTGCTAGTTTATTATTTCCTGAGAGAACTGAATATGTCTTGGCAGGGCAAGTGCAGGCAGAACCACTGTGAGACACTCTCCAAGTGCCAGGAACAGCAAGGAGATGGGCTTGGAGTAACATGCAGGTCCAGCAGTGAACATCTGTCTGAGCCAATGGTGCTACAGAGATGGCAGGGTGGGTGGGGGCTCATTCCTGGGCAGGATTCATGCTGTCTGTGGGCTGTGTGCAGCTGGAGACTCCACGGCCTGCTCCTGCCACAGGGGTGCTGGGAGGAAAGACTGAAGGGCTTTGTCCTCTGTTGCCCTTTGAAAAAGGGATTGTCGGTGCTAGTGATGCTTAGCTATTCTTCTGGGCACATTCACTGTTCCTGTCTATGCCAAATTGTGACACTGTTACTGGCCCAGCTGGAGATGCCTGTCTTGCTCATTTTGCCAGAGGCTAAAGGGATATTGATCAGGAAGAGTTCAGTCACTGGGCAGAAGATACACACTGCATGGCACGGAGATGTCATGGCATGGCAGAGAATAGAACAGAACAGAGTAGAGCAGAATGTATTTCTGAAGCTGTTAGCTGCTTCACTGTCCTATTCCCTGTCCTCCTGACCTCAAGGCCTATTCCTCTGTTGTGGCAGAAGGAGCAAGAGGGGTTAACAGAGGAATTAACTGCTCCGTATACAACTGGCACAGTTTCTGCACTGGAGGAACATACGCAGTGATCTTCCAGCAAAAGCAGTACTGTAGATTCCTGTCAGGATGGGAGAAATAAAGCAATGTCAATCCTTTGGATGGCAGTTATGTGGCTTTGGGGCACTTGATCTACTCTGTGCAATAGGAAAGACTGAGTATGCAGAGGGACAGCTCAGGAGGTATTATTTAAATATTAGGATTACATGACAGCTAAGCTGTTAATTTTCCATTATTTATTTATTTATAAAACATTCTAAGAGCATCCCCTGACTCAGGAGATGTCAAAGGACCCTGTAAAAGGGTCTTCATCAAAGGTTGTGATAACATCATAGGGACTTATTTGTCAGCACAAACAGACAATGGTATCGTAGGAGCTGGAGTTAGACGGTGCTCTGAGGTCTTTCCTAAGAAACCTGATGCAGGACAGAGGAGAAGTGTCCAGGAGGAGGTTGTCCATTTTTGCAAAAATATTCTGTTTTTAAAATGTTGCTGCTGAAGAAAAGTTGACCAAGAAACAAATCTCTTCTGGATGCACAAGGCTATAAAAATCAGTTCAGTACTCATTTTGCATTGCCTGTCCTTCCTTCCACGACTCTGTCATTCAATGTATGCTCATAGGAAACTTCAAGAGAAGCTGCCAACAACATTATCAACATCAAGAGACAGACACGCCAATGACACAGGATATAAGTGAAAAGGTGCAACTGAGAGAAGCTACCAGGTAGTTTTATAGATTAAAAAACTGCATGTCAAAAGCTCATGTTTTTTTAAAAACAGAAATAGGTAAAGGGGGAGAGAGTAAGACAGGAGTACTTTACTTATTCAATCTTTGTGGTTCAATATTTCTGTAGGCCCCATCTGTACTCTGCAAGAATGGGTTCGTGCTTTTGGTACTCCTAGCTTGTTCTTCCTTGTGTTTCTGGGCTATCCCAGATGTCAAGTTCTTCGCAAAGCAAGCTGATAGCTCCTTGCAGCATAAACTGTTCTGTTCTGGGGCTGCGCTGAGGCATTTTGCATTCCTAAAGTGATGTACACAAGATCTTGGGTACTGTGTGGACACTGAAGGAGGCAAGAGGGACCCTGTGAGCCTTCTGAAATACTTGCCCAAAGTTGTAAGATTTCAGAGATTCTAATTTCTGAACAAACAACCCCCAGAAAGCTGCCTCTTTCCTGCTAAATAATTTATGTCGAAATCAGCCCCCTGGTGTGATACCCTGCTCTCAGCTTGCTGTACTCCCTCCATTGCTACAAGAATGAGTCCTCCTTTCCCTCCTGGCATTGTAGCCCTGCAGCATGGTTAGGGCAACACCTGCTTGCACAATTATTCCTCCCAGCTCTCCTGCACCCACACAGCCCCATTCACCGTGTGCATCTGGTGTCACATCTATGGTTCCAGACAACAAGAAGGCAATAAGGAGTATTAGAAATATTTTCTTCTCCCCCAGTCTCCTAGCTAGCTGGGGTCATGTTGAAATTTCACTTTTTCATTTATCCAACATTCATGAAAATAATGAAATTGCTGCTGACTCCAGAGGTCTCAGAGGGTCATGAAGAGCACAAACTGACCAGAGGTCATCTGCAGCATTTTGCCTGAAAAAGTTCTATCCCAAGCAGCAGTTCAAGGCACTCCGTTTCATAACTGAAGCCCAGGCTTGCATCTCTCTCAGCATCTTTGTTTAAATGTTTGAGTTTATGGCAAGTATTGGATGCAAAAAAAAACCAAAAACCAAAAACCAAACCAAACCAACCAACCAACCAAAAAAAATTAAAAAAAAAGAAAACACCTCCAAAAACAAAACAAAACAAAACAAAAACAGAAACAGAAACTAAAAATACCCAACCATTTTTGACTGAACAAGTGTTATTTTCTTTCTGAGGACTACAGTTTACAGAAATGTGCCTCTGAGAAGTAAACAAACAGACAGAAATGTGTAGACAGACAAATGGGCAGATGATAAAATAGTTTTTTTATTCTTACCTGTTTCTAACATATTTCAAAATCGTAGCTTTTTTTTTTTTTTTTACAGTCCTTATAGCGGCTCTTTTTTTTTTGCAGCCCTTTTTAGAGGTAATAAGTATACTTGGTTAGAATGTTGGTCTAAATATTTAATCACCAAATTACCTTTTAGCAAAGGCTTGCCTCCCATCATTAAGTGATTCACTCAAGGTAACAAGTGAAATAAAGCCTGAGGGATATAGCAGTCTCAGAAGTAAGCCTTATTTTACAATAAAGAACACTGTGGATAGGCTTTCTCCATAGTTATTTTTGTGTTTTCATGCTTTGTTACAGCTTGCAGAAAGCAGGGATTACAATATGTAGCTGCTGATCAATATTAAACTAGTAGAGTAAAATGTCAAGGAGAAAAAAATTCGAAATCATACTACATTTCAACACCAACAGAGAAAACCCCAGCATTGTTAAGTGGCAGCAATAAAACTAGCAATTGTTATTTAGTTTTAAGTAATGAAGCAAATAAAAAATACAGAACTTGCTACATTGCCTCCCAAATGGAGCTTATTACACTGCTGCTTCAATGTTTGTACAATCTTTAATCTAAACATTTTCTCTTCAGGTCTTAATAACAGGCATGGGTAGTTGCAATTTGCTCCCTCTTCAAAGGCAAAAATGAAAGAGGAAAACAAAATGCTCTAACAAATCAGATGTGCACAGAAGTGCCTCTTGCAGCCAGAGGAGGTTGGTTGGTAGGGTTGAAAGTCAGAGAATTTCACCCCACGATTTATCTTTCAACCAGGTAAGGGCAGGATTAGCATGTGGGCTCTCCAAAGCTGCTCCCCCAGTGAGAAGGAAGAGCCATTCATCACTATTTACTGGGCTTTTGTTCTGCTGAAAGCCCTTGCAGTGAAGAAATAAAAAGAGTAATTTGTGTTTCTCAAAAGGAGTCCAACGCGCATTCTCACAGATGCTTCAAGGATATTTTTTTATTATATTTTTAATATATAAGCTACTGAGGAAAGCATTTAGAGGTGAATGTTAATATATTCCACTCCTCGTGGCCCACAGGATTCTCAATTCTCAGTTCAGTTTTTTCATTATGCATCCTTTGTTTCTGGAATTACTGTGATAGTTTACTGGTTTGAAGGATTTCAGAGTTGCAGTCATAAATAGGAGCAAATCTTAACCTTGAAACTTGAATGACAAAATAATCCTATTTGAAACAACTCCTGAGTGGCACATGGAGGAGGCAGAGAGAAATTAATTCCTTTTTTTTCCTCCGTGTGCCTACCTCAAACCCAAACTGCTCTTTAAAATTGGTAGTCTGATAACATCTCAAATTTTAAAATGTTTGACTCTGATTTTTGATAAAAGAAGGAGGTGGCCTGGGGTGTTTGTTCCTGGCCTTGGACTTGTGGATGCCTGATCCTCTCTGTACTCCCCTTCTGGGGGCCCTGAGGATCCCAGCTCCACATGTGGACAGAAGTCATCATGGAAAGCACAGATTCAGATGCTCACCTGCAAGGTAAATAAGTAGATTTCCCTGTTGGACTGCTCTTGGTTGCTCTACGTATTTCTCTAGTGTCTGGTGTGCATGCTGCAGAGAAGCATGGCTCGTTGTTTGGGAAGGCTGGAGGAGCAGGAGGATTGTCCCTTGAAGCCTGGGATGGTTCAGCTGCTGCTGTGGGTACTTTTTTTCTGAATCTATCTTTCCCTTGTCAGCCCTGGGTATCCAGGGAATCTCAAACTCACAGCACGGTTTTCCATAGGACATGTAAAGCTAGAGTCTACAGCTGTTTGCAGATGATTGGAATGGCATTTAATAGGTTCACAACATAGAGAAGGTCAGATTCAAAAACCTAGTGTAGCGTTTGGTGTTTAGTTCTATCATACCTATAGCCCTTACCCTTCCCTTCAACTCTCCATCCTGATGGTCAAGTCTGCACTAAAAACAGAAAAAATGTACAGATGTCCTTAACATCTTAAGTAAAACAGACAGTAAAGCACAATACCATTGGAAAAGTTGTTTCACATAACTAGGCCCTGACACAGCCTTTCATTAGTGTGTGGCCAAGCCAAGACCAGGCTCGTCCTCACGCTGGGTGGCTTGAGGGGGCCCTCCTCAAACCTGGGGCCACTGAGATCCTGCTACAATGGCCCACATATTTACGTTCACTTTCAGGGTCCTCTGAATCATAATGGGACAATCCTCCTGCTTCAAACTTGTATGTGTACCTGTATAAGCTGAGGGGCCTCCATCAGACTTTTCCAGGTGTGTGGAATCTTTCAGGAACTGACAGATTTCCCACATTTGTGAAAGCTGATAAAGAGATCAGGAATATAAGACAACGACATCTGGAAAATACATCCCGAAATTAACCCCAGATAAATCTGAATTTGGCTTGCTTTCACATGGGAAACTGTTATAGATAGTGTGTGTTTAGCAAGAAGGAATGACTGTATAATAGCTGAAGCAAGAGAATACTGTTGGATTATTAGCAGTTCTTGCACCCGTAAAATATCTTATATCCTCTAGGATCTGTTTCAGATAGACCCATACAACCTCTGTAAAGCACTGCACTTTTTTTTTCCACATTGGGAACGCAGTATACATTTTTGACATCCATCTTCCTTGCAATGAGAATTTCTAACACATTCCAGCTATTGGTCAGCCACTAATCTGTATGCTGCAGGAGTCTGGTCGCAAGGAGTTAGGACAGGAATTTATTTTCCAAATTGTGATTCAGACTTTTTCTTCAATCAAAGTTAAGTTAAAGGGAAAAAAAAGCGATTAGAAAGATATCATTTAAGCCTGAGTACATACCAGGCAAAAAGACAGTTCTTGCTGCCAGCAGTAAGACTCTTGGGATCTACAGAATACTATAAGTTGAATATAGACCTTTAAAATTTAGGACCAATTAAATATCCTGACAGAGTGCAATTTAAAAGGGACTGGAAATCTCAATTAAGTATAAGAATTTAAGAAAGGTTACATACAGTTAAAAAAACATAATTCATTATGCTGATGCTGAGGGAGGGAGATGTTGAATGGTGGGTATGTATGGTAGATGGAGAAAATGGAATCCTAAATCTGATTGGTTAAGTGAAATTCAAAGCAATCATTGTTGGAAAAGGGTGTTAAAAGAAAACTAAATCTCAAGTGCTTACAGTTCTGAGAGAGAATCTTTCTGGGGAAAAAACATCACGTGTGTATATATACCTACATCCACAAAACACCAAAAGCTTTAATGACTTTTATTTTCTCAATTTTACGGAGATGTTGTATTGTTCCAGGCATCATCCAGAGTCATCATTAATGTGGAAGACTTGCAGCCACATCAAGCACCGAGGTGCGTGTGTGACACAGCTGGATGTACTAAACCAAGCTGCAGCCTCCATAATTGTCCTGGCAATTCCTTGCTGCTGTTTTATTGAGGACTATATCACATATTTGCATAAACCTGTGGACAAGCCTAGTGTTTTTATGGTTGTTCAGTGTAATGCCAGTGCTGTAAGCTAGGGACTTTCAGGCAGTACTTCCTACATTTTAGGATGCTCCGTCCTTGCCTCAGAACAGGGTACGTGTTTGGGATGTGCAGGTCACTGAGCAGGATATAGCTATGCAGTGATTTCATGAGATTTGGAGAAGCTGCTAGCACCTTACTCCAGATCATGACAAAAAGAAAAAAATTAGAAAAAATAAAAATAAAAATAAAAAGAGAGAGTTTCATCATGACTGATAATTGATAAAATTGAAGAGTCTTCCATCTCATGGGAAGCGTTTTTGAGTCTGGCTTGGATTATGGTGGTCAAAAGACATTTTTATCCTTGGAAGGCAAGAGAGTGTTTTTGTCCCAGGCCTTCACTTGCTGATAAAGGTTAGGTTTTTGCATCTACAGATCTGACCTGAGGCTGCAGAAGAGCTCAAACAGGAGAATGAGGAAAGCAAGGAGGAATTATCTGCAGCTGAAAGGCAAGCCTCCCAACACAGGTTAAAGCTTTTTTGCTTTCAGCTGCTGCCTCTCATCTCACGTTGTCTGATCCGGCATCTAGCTGGCAGTCAGAGAGATCCTGCAAAATGAGGAACAACAAAGGCAGGAGACAGAGGGGAATCGCTTCCCTCTACATCAGCAGCTTATGTTCAGTGCCGAGGAGGAGAGGGAGGCTCGACTGTGTATCTGAGGGCTTTGTCCCTTGCTAAGTGAGAGAGGAAGGGCCTGAAAGTAAGAACCTTGAGAAAAAGTCCAATATATGTAAGGGCTGCTGAATAACAAAGGAAATTATACATTGTGAAGGAAGGGATCCCTCTTTGGGACAGGAGAAAGGCAGAAGCATAATACTGAATGAAGAATTTCCTTGTAAGGAAAGAGCTAAAAATGGATGGTATCCCTTCTTGAGATAAACCCAAAAGGAAAGACAAACCAGGAAGGAATTGCTGAGTGGGGAAGGAAAAATGATCACCATAGTAGAAATGATGAATTCTACACCAAATACAAAATGTTGAATGAAACTCTTTAAGAGTGGGACTCAGTGCTTGTTGCAGCTAGTGCCAAGCAAGACTCACTTACCCCACCAGGTATTAGTGAATATTAATACTGTGTCGTTAATGAGCTTTCAGTACCACTGGCGATTTGTTGTGCCTTTTCTGGGCTGGAATAAAAGAACTCAGTTTCTAGCCCTACTAATTTCATATCTTTTATGAGCAACACATTTACTTTTAAAAATAAAATACAGCATGTAAAAGTGGTAATTTACAGCTAAGGCAACTATTTTCTGGTGTTCTCATTAAGCCTATTCTATGCACCTGTCTTCTATTCAGTCTTTTGAAATTGTAGACCACAAGTAAGTGTACTGGGAGTCAGTAATTAGCCGTAATTATTGTTTCTTTGTAATATTTTGGGATGTTGAGAAGATTTCTTCTGTGAGAGTGCCTTTTTATAGGGAGGGAAATGTTTGTAGTGATTCTGAAGCTTCTGACTTGAGCCTGCACACTGACAGCAGCCTGCAGTGAGGAGAGCAAGAAGGAATTAAAATAGTGTGCTTGCAACAGCAGCTTTCACCAAGGACAGAGCTCTACATGGTTTAATCACTGCTAGGTTTCAAATAATTTTCATGAAATATTTGCATTTCATGTCTGCTGACATGTTACAAGCTCTTTTGATTTCCCAAATTTGCCATAAAGCCATGTATGTTTAAATACACCTGTATGTGTAACGATCTTCAATTGTTGCTGATCCTCTGTATAATGAATTAGACTTTTCACTGTTGTAAATAGACCTTATGCAAGATTAATAAAGTAAGCCAAGGAGTATTGATACATGGAATTGATGTAAAGCAGGTTAGCGGGAAGCTAATTAACATGCTAGAGTGATTTACAATCTAATCCTATACAAAACATCAAAAACCAAACTTGTGTACACCGAAACAGTGAACCTCAGCTGAAGTATTAAAACCAGTGGTTTGAATTATACATGGTTTGTCCTTTCAACACAAGGTATGATTTTGCAGACTAAGTATAAGCATTGGTATTTATTTTAAAGTTGGGTTTAATGTAAAATCTGTTCTTCACACAAATTCTTTTTAAGAAATGAATGGATTTCTCCATCAATTTGCAAATCTAAACTATTCAATTCAAACAGTAACTGCAACAGTGTGAAAAGCTATTTGCAGGTCTGCAGCCATCTCTGGTTTCATCAATTTATTTCTCAGTCTTTGTAGTTATTTCTTGTTTCTTATGGATCTCCTGGGACAGCTTCTTGCTTCAGGAGAGAATGTCAATAGCTCATTCGTCCTCCAGGATGTTTCCTTGCAACAATGAGAATTCTCCCCAAATTTAATCTAGTTCTTTTGCCTCTTTTCTGTAAAATCAAGAAAAAAAAAAGTTATTTCAAAAAATGCAAGCTCCACCTGAATAAGGCTTCTGTGTAATAATGGTCTGGTTTTGCCTAGTTTGTGTAAGGGGATATTAAGATAGACTATAACTTTCAAAAATCCATTAATGAAATTCAAAACTATTTTAGGAACCAAGTTTGGAGTAGCACAGATGCTAGGCAAAGTTCTGGGAAGGGTTTTTTGCTTCGTTTTGTTTTTGAATTCCCTTATTTATTCATTTAAATTGTAATTAAACCTTGCGTACCTGTAGACTAGGTTGCTGGAATGTTTATGTGAGGAACTAGTTTATGTTTTCCAGAGGCCAAAAGATATTTTTTGGCCTATGCAATACGAGGATGCGCTGTGATGATGGAATTGTTTTAAAAACAGATAAGGAAGTGAAAGCATCAATGCAAACAAGCGATTGTGTTCCAGATGGGTTATTAGATGGACAGCTTAAGTTTACTAAGATATAATGTGTGGAAAAAGCACATGTTCTTTGCAGTTTATAAGAAAAGATGCTTTCTTTTGTTTAGGGAATGCCTGACAGGGGAACTTAGCTATGGTAGCTATTCTGTATTAATGCTCCATAGAGATGCTGAATTAATATCAATCAGAAAAGGAGCATTATTCTTCCAGAATTAGAGTGCATACATAAGGGAAATAGTCTTGTAAAACAGTGTCAAGTTCTGTTCATGCCTGAATTTAATCCAGATTCATTTCTTTACACGCATCGTAGAAAAAAAAAACAACAAAAACATTATTTGTGTTTTTAGGTGAAAGATTTCATCACTATGGTTTCTCTAAACTTGGGTTGGCATTGACAGAACAAAATTGCCTGTATACAGATTTAAACTTCTGTTGCATGTACTACTTCAGATCTACTGGAGTTACTGAGCATTGAGATGCTTGGAGAAAGATATAAAATGATGTTCCCTGCAACAGATCTGTAACTAAGAATTTATTAAAATTATAGCTGAATTTTGATGTATTAGTAACGTATAGTAGCTGAGGCTGTGACTGCCCTGTCCACGTCCATGTATGCCTGTAAAATCTGAAGTTTTTCTCTTCTGAGGTTCTGAATAGTTCTCTCTCTCTTTGTTTCTTGGAAGGGGGACCAGGCTCTTGTATTAATTACACAACTATTTTCTAGAATATTGTAGCTTAACCCAATTTTCCGTCCCCCTGCCCCTCAGACAAAAAGCCTCTAAGAACCTATGGGAAATCAGATGAGAAACTGTATTAGAGAAAATCAGTTCATATATATACAGACCGACAACCTTTTGACCTTTCTTGCCAGAATACACGTGATAAGCGTAATTGCTAGCACTGTTATTTGTTCTCATTTTATTAAATCTGTTTTTACAATAGGTGTTAGAGATAAGTACTCTGATGGCTATTTCTCCAGATGTCTGGTTTAAATGTACCATAAAGCACACTAGATGGTGAATCCATTAGCACCGTATAGTGAAGAGAATAGCAGATTAACATGAAATGCTGTGTTAAAGGGTAAAATGTTTCTAAATTACATTTGTTTGAGTTAGGTACAGCAACTTGAAATAATTGAAACTGAAACAATTTAAAAAGTTCCTTCTGTAACAGTTTCCTATCTTTTTTTTTCTTTCCTTCATTTTTATTTTTATTTTTTAAATTCCAGGATGGTTTCAAAGCCAGAATAGTCAACTTTGGTACTTCTGATGCTATGCAACAAAATGAGTGCGTTGTGCTGCCAAAGTTAAGAATGAATCCCTGCTGTCCTTTATGCTCTCCCCACTCCCTCATTACGCACAGACACTCTGCTTGCACACTAGATTATTCCATACACAAGGGAATTGCAGAGCATCACAGTGGGTGCGTACAGTTGTTCAAAAGTCTAGAGATTTTTCTGTGCTTTCACACTGAATTTATGCCTTTGAAAGTCTTTATTGTATTCTAAATTTAATTGTTGGATTTACACTGCAAAGAAACAACTCAACCTTTTAGCCCCTGGGAAGAGTCAGCAATCTTTATTTCTAAGAAACCATAATGCTTTTTATGAAGCACAATTTTCTTCCAAACATTATCCATCCTCTTCTGCTCCTCCAATGAAACACCGAACATTTTACACTTTAACTCCACTACTTTGTTGCCATCCCTACCATCCCGGTTTTGCCTTTCAGCTTTGGGGCTCTGCTCTGTCTTTTTCTAGAACTCCTAAATAATAATCTCCAGCTACCTATTCCTTTCCCTTCTTACCCCTTGGATCATTTCTCCTTTCCATCTCTTCCATCAAGCGTTTCCAACAACAAGAGTATCTGATTAGTCCCTGTGATTTCTTTTCCTAGTAACTTGTATAGAGAAAACATACTTTGACAGATACGTCAGATAGATAATGAGAATTTTGGAGATGGGTGGTCATGTGTTTCCTGAAATCCCTGCTGTAACAAATAACAGCCAAATAAACTTTCCCCAGCTGATGTGTTCCATTTCACTTTCTTTAAATGTCTGTCTCAGCTTTGCAGACTATGGAGTGCGACTGAGTTCCTCTGAAAGGTTTTCAATTAACACCGTGTTCCCAAACTATCAAAGCAAAAATGTATAAGAAGGAAAAAAAATAAAAAGGCAAACAATTAACAGTTTGATTTCAAAAGCCTTAAACCACTTTAGTTGCTTAGCATAGCAAGAAGCGTCATTTGAATGGAGCCTAATGAACTAATTTCGACAGTCCTGAGCTTGTCAAGCTTTTTTTTTTTTTAATTGATACAATGCATTCCTTTTATTTCTAAGTAGTGAGCAGAAATAAGTGAAACATTTTAATTGAAAACTGAGCTCAGGTAGTCAGGGTAAGAAAAAAGCATTAAAAGAAAGGCAGCATAAAATGATTTCCTTGCACCGTCAAATGATAAGTTTTCTCCTCTTCTGTTAGAACATGAGTTGATTTTGGTTTTGCACTATAAACATTATATCCACGCACATTGCTCCAGAATTTTTTCTCTTAACTTCACGTTTCCCTTCTTTTCAAAGACAACTGCAAGGCATGGGTCAGCAGTATGAAATCTGCCATACAGGAGGCTTATGCTGCCAGATGCAATCCAGGCACGAGCAGGATGATTCTGCAGCTCACTGTGAGACTGGGTGGCTTGCAACTATGGCTTGATGAGATAGCATCTCCAATAACCCAGTAATTCAATAACTAGGCAAAAAGTTGTCGTCTTCTGAATTGGTAGGTATTTTCAGCTGAATTTTATTGCTTCTCACTGGATATGTGAGCCAGGATAGGGCCCGTGGGGCATTTTGCATGAAGGTTCTTCAGCAGGAATGCAGACATTTGGTAATTAAAAGAGATGGAAATTATCTTTTGCCTGTCTTTTCATTCCTGGTCCCCACACTGGCTGAGGCATTGCGGAGTAGCCATTGTCATCACTGTGAAAAGCTTCACTGCAGACAGGAATTTGGAGAAATTACCTGAATTTTATATTGTTTCCTTCTCTTTTGACAGCTTGTCAACATGCCCATAAATGTTTATTAAAGATTTTCAACACAGTGAAAAGCTACTGACTAGAACTTTCTTTAATGGATTTCATTGCTGTGATGAGCAGGGCTTATTTCCAGTCCTGATTGCCTAGACATCTCCTGTGATACTCCAGTGTTTCCTTGTTCATTCAGATGTTAAAGTAGGTAAGCTTTCTTTGATTCAGCTAACATTTTCATCAAATCTAGCTGATTGAAAAACCAAAATATCACAGCTGACTCTTAGCCTGGGTGAAATTATCATGCAACAAATATGGGACTGGAGGCATAAAAGAGGAGTAGAGAATGGAAAGGAATAGGCAGAAATCCCTCCATGTTCTGCTTTGACTGCCAAGATCACCACTGTGCCTGCACTGACAGGAACGGATGCAGTTACACATCCAGACTGTGCTGTAGGCTGGAAAAGGAAGGCCATGTCTTGCCTGTAATTACCCACTTATTTTGGAAGAAAAATTTGCTCAGGATTTTAGGGGATTACACTTTTCTTATGCCACTGCTTTTATTTAAAATATTCTTTTCAAGTGGTGCAACGTTTTACCTGCTCACAGGAATACCAAAATATAGTCTGAAATGGGAGGTATTTGATGCACTCAGAAATTAGAGGAGCAAAATGCTTCCTGCATAGTAATAAATATAATGTACTCCATTTATAGGGATAGTGCTTATAATGTTATGTCTTCACAATAATAAAACAGGTTAATAAAATAAAGTTACTTGCTGTCTATTTTTTTGCTGGTGATAAGAGTTGTTAAGGGTTTGCTGGTCTTTTTATGTATTTCTTATTTGTGCCTAGTGCTTCTCACAAAACACCTGCTACTGTGCAAATGCAATTAAGATAAGCATTTTGAAATGGGTTTGAAACAGTTATAGGATAGAAAGCAGTAGTAGGGACCAATGTCAGTGTGTAAACACACAATACAGGGCAGTCTTTGAATTTCCTAACACAGAAATGAATAAATCTTTGCTCTGTAAACCAATTCTGTAGAAGAAAGATTTCGTGGTGTCATTGGACTTTGCAGTAACAGCTACCTCTTTTTTCTGTCTTGAAGTCTCAACAGCTGGTCGATTTACTTTGACTTTCAGCAATATGCCTCTTTCAAATAAATATCACCTTCCCAGGGTACCAAATGGGTGTTGAACAAACACAGACACAAAGAAAAAGCCAAAACTCACAAACAAACAGTATTTGCACGTTTCAGAAATGCAGTATGTTTTAAAAGTATGTGATAACAAAAATATTTTGCAGTGATTTCATAGTATTGAAAGCTTCTAAAAGGAAGTGGGAAAGTTTTGATGTACTACCCTCCAGATACAACTTTATTCTTGAAACATCTTACTACTCCTCAACAAGAAATTCTTCTGTTGAACTGTTCTGCACTTTGTTCCCAGATCACTAAGTAGCAGCTGGACCTAATGTGGATCTTTCTCATGCTGAAAAACACACCTGCTTTCATGCGGCCAGGGAGGTAGCATTAATACTCTACTGCAGCCAGGAACATACGTATGAGCTACCAATTAGGAAGCCTTTCAAAGTGTGGCTTTGCAGCCCATCTGTGATCTGCAGACCTCAGCTTGGGAACCGTTATTCTCCACGAACGGCACCTGGGGAGCAGGAGGGATGGAAAACTGTGGGGCTTAGGAGAGCAGAGTCTATTAAATACTATGGCAACAGGTAGGAAAACAGCATTCTCCCTCGCTCCCTAACTAATTAGTGGGTGTTAGCATCTGGAGTTGACTGTCTTTTGGATGTAATTTGCTACACGCCATCTTGTGATGGTGCAAAGAAACTGAAGGATGATGCAAGAAGCAGCCAAGCTGAGAGGCAGAAGAATTATTAGGGATGAGCTCCTGTTTACACATTTTGCAATACCCTGTTTAAGATAAAATCATGCTCCTGGAGGCCTAGGAAGAATGTGCCTCACAGCAATTTTCTATCTTGTCTGAATTATTTTGCTTACATTCCCTGCATACTCTTTGTTAAAAAATAAAATAAAATAGCCTGATATTGTTCAAAATTTCCAGTATATGAAATTGTCAAACCTGCCATGGTAGGTCTGAGGAAGTCATTCTCTTTACCTAGTGGTGATCCAAGCCTGCTGGAAAGGTGAATTTTTCCATCAGCTCTCCCCTGGAAGGATGCTAGTAGAAAGCCTGGGAAGGAGTCAGAGATTTTCCTAGCCATAGATGGAGAAGCAGATTCACTTTAGCTCTACCTCAGAGAGACAGTAGTGGAGTTCCCTCCTTACTGAAGATAAATCTTTTAAGACTGCTGTCTCTCTGTTTATCATAGAATTTGGCCTATGAGGTTCAGAGTAGATTGGAGGGAGAGGAAGAAAAATGTCTGAAGGCCCAAGTGTCACGTGTTTGTAGGAGTTTCATTTTCTGAGGAAATAAGATAAAAATTTTAGGTCTAAATATTGCAGAGGCAAGAATACTTGGTATGTATGAAGGCAGGAGTGCATCTGAACCTCTCTGTTCAAAGGCACTGATATTTTAGGCTTGGTTGTATTAATCTCCTTCATTTGTTACTCAATTGCTGCCCAGCCCAACATTTTCTTCACGGAGAGGCTGGAGTGGAAAAAGAAGGTGGCATTGAGTGGTATTAAAGGAAGAACCATGCCAAGGAACTAAGTGTTTCAAGAACTCTATACAAAATTAAATAGGATGCTATATATTTGTTATTTAAATAGCAAGATATGGCAGATACTATTTTGACTTTACTATGAAAAAAGCACCACTTATTGTAACAACCTGGTGGTCCAAAGCATGCTCAACTTCTTGTCCAGCTCAGTAGCCTAGACACTACAGTACAAGCCAGATTAATACTTTTTTTTAGGACTTGACAAAAGTCTGTGCATTTTATATGACCCTAATCTGCACGAATTTATTCATAGATTTGTCTTTAATGTAGTAAGAATTTCCAGTTACATGTATAAACATTTGTAGAACATAAGTGCTTATCCTGTCTTCTCATGATACGAGCAGAAGTATAACCCTCGAAGTTACATAAACTTTTTGTCATCCCTAGGGAGACAACTTCTGATGATTTAATAAGCACAATTCTGATTAGTTGTGTGCTGCGTGTTCTTTTGCTACTTTATATGGACTTTGAGTTTGGATGAGCAATGTGACAGCTCTGCAGGTACTCAGATATTATGAGAAACTATAAAAAAGCTGGAATTTGTTTTAAAACCAAAATTTGCACATTATTTATTAGGTGAGCAATGCAGCTTAATAGAAGCAGGGTGTTTCCATTTTTTAACAGTGTAAACAGAAGCTTCAAAGTTCAATTATTATCAGCTTTGCACAAATTGATTTAATTATTTTTTTTAAAAATTGTATATCAGCTTGACCTTGAAGGCTTGCCAGAAAGACAAACCTCTCTTCAGGAAATGTGAAAGAAATAAGAGGTGACATTTGAAAATCCCATTAGGTACCCATCTGCATTTTAGGCACCTAACATAGGAATCTACCTTCAAATTGACAAAGCAGTGAGTTTCTCAATGGGCCACTGTGATGGCAGGTTTAAAGATCTGAAGGTGCACTAATAATATATCATCAGAATTTGAAGCAACACAAATAACTGTGTTGTATGAAAGAACTCAAACTGTAAACTGGGATAGGCTGCAAAAATGACTGGAAAAAAAAAAGCCTCTGTTGAAGCTTGGGGAGAAGAAGCCCTTGCTTCTGGATTATTTAAGACTGCAGGAAAATCATAGAATCTTTTAGGTTGGAAGAGAATTCTAGTACCATCAAGTCAACCCAATCTTTGTTTTGGAGTGTTTTTGGTTCTCTTTTGTTATCTTTTCTGTTTTGATTGTATGTTTTGATATTTTTTTTTTTCCCAAGACTAAATTCAGCAATTCAGTGGATGGTAGTGGATTAAGTTCTGCCTGAATTTTTTTCACATAAAGATTACATGTAAAAAAATGTGAGGAAGTGCTCTTTCTTTCTACGTATCACAATACCTATATCAAAGGTATCCTAATACTTTGCATGACTGAGTTAGACATTCCCAACTGCAGGATTTTTCTTCCTGTGATTATGGAAACTGAACTGTACTGCATTTTGGCTCTGTGACCTGTTGAGCTTATTCTAGTTTTTTTAGACTTCAAGAACAACAAGAGTGATTTTTTGAGAATGAGATTGCAAATCACTTACTTTGTCAGTTCAACATTTTCCCCCCAGCATTCTTCCGTGAGATCCTCTGAAAGAATTGGGCCTGGGGAACACTACTTCACCAGTCATTCCCTAAGAGCTCCATTGGCATCTTGCTGGTTTTAATTTGTCTGTGTTTTTAAGATAGTTTTTCTACAATCTCAGTTGCTGTCACTTTGCAGTACTCTCTAGAAAGAAAGCAATTATCTCTTGCCCAAACTCACATGCAAAGTTGAGAAGCAATTCTGGATTTCTGTCTTTAATATATTCTGATTTTTTTTGGTGTGCTTTTTTTTTTTTTTTTAATTCTATTTGAAAGAAACCAAATTAGTGAAAACCAAGTAAAAGAACTCAAAATCTGGCAAGTGTTACCTTACCTTACCTGTGGAACAATCGGAAAAATTTTCCAGGAGAAATAATTTTATCAATATTCAAATGTCATACCAGACAATGAAAGATGGTTGGAAGTACAGTGGAGAAAACTGGGTAAGTGCATGACTACAAATGACATGACTTTTGTCTTTATCTTTTTATTTATTTTCTGCTTCTTTTATTTTGAAGATAGACACACAGATTCTAGACAGGTTGTTCATTATGTTATTGCTTGTTATATCTACAGACTCATTAATATCCTGAATTATCCTAGTTTCTTTTTTGTCCGGTGCATTAATTTATAGATGGAAATTAATGATCTTGGCTTTAGTTTAAGCAGAAAGGACCAGCAATGTCTGTATGGGTTGACTATATCATAAACTCCTCAAAGAGGAGCATACATGCAGTCAGAAATTACAATTAAATGGTGTGGCAGTATGACAGGCCATCTATAATCATTTTTAGTTACTGTATAGAAACTAACATTTTGACATGTTCCATACCACAGCTGCAGGTAAATATGTAGTAACTTGATGAACTGTTGTCCTAGTTTCAGCTGAAGCTGTGTTAGTAGCACACCAATGTTTGGGTGTTGCTGAGTGATGGGAGCACACTTGGGGTTGGGGCATTTAGTGGGGCAGAGCTGCCGCCATGATGGCATGGGGCAGAGGGCAGCCAGGACAATGCCTGAATGAGGCACAGGGATGCTCCATACTGCTGTCACCATATGGAAGGCTGTAAAGCTGTGGGTAGTTGGCTGGAGAGCAGCCACTGCTTGGGGGCTGCGGTGTCAGCCAGCGGTGGTAAGACCTTGTGCTGCTAGCAGCTGTTGGTTGGCAGTAGTTGCATTGTTGTTACTGTGTGTCAGTCTGTGGGTGGTGAGTAATTTCATGGTGGCTTTATATATTGTGATCATTGCATATTCACTTCAGTTTTCCTCTTCTGTCATAGTAAATAGCTTCTATCTCACCCCACCAGTTCTATTTTGTTTCTGACAGTTGTAAGGAATAGCATAACTGTCCTGCAGAAAAAAAGCCTGAAAATACCATCAGCCTCTGCCGCAAACACCAACATCTGTCATCAGCCAAAACAAAAGCAAGTGCTTCATTTGTACTCTGAGAGAGATTTGTACATTTGCAGCCTCCCATGCTGCTTCTGTCCCTGCTTGAGTATTGTAAAAAGAACAGAGAAGCAGTGATGGTTGCAGAGACAAGAAGCACCAGACAGGTCAAACCAGTCTTGCATGCACAGCCCCAAGAGAAGCTATTGGAGAGAGTTTTATGGCCAAATGGAAACAGAGGTTGCTCCTGATGTCCTCTGAAGTGTATATCTCCAGGGGATCATTGTGCGGCCTGAACTCCTGCCTGGGAGTGAATGATCACAGCTGACATCCTGGGGCCCTCCTGAAGAGTAAGGCTGAAGTATTTCAGATGCACTCTGGATGGACCTGAAGCAGAGATTTATTCCTTTTGATAAACCCTGTTTTTGGAAACTTTTGCTTAAGCACTCCAGTAACTGAGTTAAAATGGAGGTACTGGTAGATTTTTGGCACTCACAGGTATGTGGTAGTATATTAGGCAGGCAGTTTGTATTGCTTTTTAAAGGGTGGACACAGGACAACCATTGATATTGCTTTTGTTGGCCAACACAACATATCACAGACAATCGCATATATTGTTCCCACAGGGCATTCAGGGTATCTCATATCTATCCATATTGTGAGCCACGTGGACTGTCAGCAAGTCTGATGTCTGTCCCAAAAGCTTACACAACTGCTAGAAAGGACCTTCAGTTTGTCCTCTCCACAAGTGGTCTGCAACATGGTTACCTGTGATGCTTGTGTAACTGGAATGAATGGCTCAGATGCTGAATGAAGTTGTGTCCACACTGATCTATCATATATGCAGATGAGCAGGCTGAGGCTTATGAACCAAAGGTAGATGGATGACATGGGAAGCAGTACAATTCAAAAATCTCACAGCAAAGTGTTGAATATACCATTGCCACAGTGCCAAGCTGATTTCTCTGACTTTTCAGCTGGTACCAACCATATCTTGCTTTTAATTGCTTGAAGTCCCTTTAACGAGACCAAGTCATTTGCCAGATGATGAACACTGAGATGGTTATTGCAGAATGCAAAGTGAAGCCAGATGGCTTCTGGTTCAGGAAATACATTGCCTTCTGCTTCACAAGTCTGGATCAGGACCTATGCACTCTCTGCAAGGTAGCCACATTAGACAAGACACAATAGTTTGGCATTGGTACCTCAGCTATGATCAGCATCATAGCAGAGTCTGCAAGCTTGTATTCCATCTGGCCTGCTCTTTTCAAAGTTTTTGGCTTTGCTAAAGTGTTAGCAGCCAAGCCAAACATGAAATGGTCATTGAAATCTGAGCTTAAGTTTCTTGCTGGGACAACACCAAGTCAAGTCAAGTGGACAGAAAAGCAGTAGAGGTGAAAACATAATGATAATGCAGATTGAAAGAGAATGTGGGCTTTTGCTACACCAGAAGATCTCTAAATGCTAACATGGGCTATAGCAGTCCTCAGAACCATATCACAGGTTTCTGTTTGGGCTGTTCACTTTGTTTGCCTGAGATGAAATTCCCCGATAAGGTTTACTTTAAAGTTAAAGTGCCTTCAAAACAGAAGGTGTACTGAATTATGGAGTAGCTTCTAAACCCAGTGACCCAGCTAAAGTTTACAACTGGACAAAGAATACAAATAAAAGTAGCTTGGTTTATAACAGAAAACCATTATCACTTCTTTAAGACAAACCAGTCTTTAACATGTGTATGCACCCACCTTGTCATCCTGTGATTTGTCTTAGGGACTGTTTTCACAGTCGTTGAACCTGGTCCTGGACCAAATGTGTGGGATGGCATCACAGAAGGGCTGAGGCTTGACTAAGTTCTGCTTAAATTGATCTGAAGACACAAACATGCTCAGAAATTATTTATTTTCAGATATTTTAAAACTTTAACTCTTCCAGTTAATTATTTAGGTATTCGTAAATTAATTTTTAAGAAATTCACTTTGCAGAATTCAAGTCTTATGCATAGTGGCATGAATAATTTTTTGGGTGTATGAAAATGGAATATGTTTTAAAGATCTTTACAAGCCACTGAGATTCAAAATTCAAAACCCACACATAAACATAAGTGAAAGAAAACTGCAGAGGCAAATAAAACTAATCTCAGGGCAAACTTGGTAGAAAACACCTGCCTAAATGAGAGACCTTAATATAACTGTCTCTAAAATACAAATTTTGCATGTATTGATTTTCAACTTAAGATGTCTTTAATGAAAAGAATTCTTCTGGAGATAATCCTTTTTGGCTTCTTAGTTGATGATCAGTTCCTTACTGCACCTTTTTATAGAAAGATTTCTTTTAGTAGAGATAATGAATAGTATTTTGATCAAAGTAAATTGAAAATAGAAAAAGTTCTCCATAGAAAGCTTTTCTTGCTTGTTGCCTGGGTTTCTTAGAATTAGAGGCCAGGAAAATATTTATTATGAACAGCTCTATTGGGCAAAAATTTCTTCCTTACTCTAACAGTCCCATCAACTGAAATTGTAACAAAATAATTTAATTTGCATCCAGTGCTTGTTTGTTCTGGAGGGCAAAAGGGTCCAGAACAGCTTGTTGATCTTCAAGGAAAATGTCCTCGGAACACAAGAACCACCACTCTGATGTGAGAGAAGTCAAGCAAATGAGAAGGAAGGCCAGGAAGAATGAGGTGGACATCCTGAATTCAAATGCAACAGATAAGAGCATGGAAGGAAAAAGCTGGGATAGGCTACCTAAGAGTTATATAGAGACACTGCATGAGCCTGCATGGATGGAGTTAAAGTTTAACTGGAGATGAAACTACCTGGGAATGTGAAGGGCAGTTAGAAATACATTGATAGCCATAAAAAGAAAGGCAAGGGAAAATGGGGGTCTTGCTTCTCTCTTCATAGATTTCCTGTCCAATTGAGGACACAGCAAAGGCTGAGATGCTAAATTATTTTTTTTGCCTTACTTTGTTGGAAAGATTTGCACTTCATAGTTCCTAAGAATACTAGCAGAATCTTTGTGAATAAATTGCTACTCAGTAGAAAAAGATCAAGACTGGGACCACTCCAGCTGACTAAACACATAGGGCCAAGGGGACAGATAGAATGCATGTGAAGGTGACAAGAAGTCTGTTTGATGTCATTGCAAGGCTTCCATCACTCATAAAAGGCTTTGATTAGTGGAGGTGCTTAATGACATGAAAAAAGCCAATGTCACACATCTTCAAGAAGAAGAAAGAGGATAGGCAACCTCACCTCAGTCTGGGAAGTCTGTGAAACTTTTTTTTTCTGGAAAGACTGTGTCATTTCTGAGTATAGGCAAGATGATAAGGTAACTGAGAACAGCATGGGTTACCAACAGGAGATGTACCTAACCAACCTAGTTGTTTTCTATAAAGACAGAAATAGATCTGTGGAAAGGGGAATGCAGTGGAGGTTGTTTACAGTGTCTGTCATAGTAGTCTTACAGCCAAACCGGTGAAACACAGGTAAATGCCCAATGCGATGAATGACTGGACTGCTAGGCTTAAAAGGTTTAACAAACATCATAAAGTCCAAACAGTGGTCTCCTATGGGTAGAGTCCCACAGAGATCAATACTAGAGCCAGAACTGTTTACTGTTTTCCTTAACAGCCTGGTCACTAGGATGGAATGCACCATTTGAAAGTTTATGGATAACACAAGAAATGGAAAAAGTGATAGTTGTTATGCAGGAGGGCAGGGATGCCATTCAGAGATCTGGACAGGCTGGAGGAATCTGAGGGGAGCCTCATAAAGTTCAAGAAAAGTTAAGTGTTACCTGACATGAGTTAGCTCTGCTTTGAGTAAAGTGTTGGAATAGACGGCCTCCGAAAGTCCTCCAACCGTAATGGTTCTGTGATTCTGTGATTTTGATTCTTGCTCTGCAAGTGGTTAAATGAGAGGAGACATAAATGAAGGAACAGATCTGAGTAGCTAGTCAAATCCAGTCCATTATGTTCTTGGAAAATCAGAAGGAGAAGAGGATTTTAGAGAGAATATATATACTTTCTGAGATCAACTGATACAGCTGGAAAACAGATATATATTTTTATTAAATTTGAAAGATAAGGATTGTGTTCTTCAAAGCTGAATAAAAGTTGAGAATATTTGCTCTGAATTCCATGTTTATACTTAGCAGTGAAAAGGGTAGTAGGTAAATCCTAGCCTAAAAAATAGAAACATCTGTGGGATAGAAAGAATACCTCAAAACTGAGACTGGCTCATACATTAGCTCCCCAAACTTTGCCTTCAGTAACAAACACTTAGGCATTGTGACAGCTGGGAGAATGATATACCCCCCACAGTTTGCAATAAGAGTCACCATGAGAAAGAGATTATAAATAAACAAGAAACTTAAGAATCCTTCATCATCTGGACTGAAAACCCAGAATCCAGCCAAAGTGTGATCACTGATCACTTTCTGTACAAACATGAATTTCAGTTCACAACTAGCAATGTATGAAATGGATAGAATACAACCAAGACTAGCACACCAACTTCCCTAATCATTTAATTGCCAATCAAATATTTAAAACAAAGTAGAAAGATTGAGATATACACTTATACCTAGAAACATGAGTATATTACCCTTGAGGAAAATCACATCTACTTAACTCCCCTCACAACTACTAAAACAAGATCACTGTGAGGCTATTCCACCACACTACCAAATACAAGCTCCCTTTCATTTAAAACATCACACACTTGCAACAATCTGGATAACACCGAAATTAATATTGAAATATAATCCATAGTGAAAGAAATTTAGAATTTGTTTCCTCTATTGAAAAATAAATTCCCAGCACTTACTCTGCCCCACTAAGTCCCACTAAGATCATTACCCAAAGTTAAGTTTCCTGAGGATCAACATGTACCACTTGATAGGTTTATTATTCAGGAAGACTGGGAATTTTGGCAGGAGGCCCACTTGGCTAAACAAGAAGCTTCTTAATGAACTAAAATGCAAAGCACGTGAGAAGTGGAACCAAGGGCAGACAACAAAGAAAAAGTATAAATGTATAAAACTGTTCAGACATGTAAGGACAAAACCAGAAAGACCAAAGCCCAGTTGGAGCTAAAATTGGAGAAGAACATAAAAGGTAACAAGATGTGATTTTACAAGCATGACAGAAGTAAAAAAGAAGCTCGGAGAAAATGCATTTCCATTTCTGAATGGAAGAAAACCTAGTGATGGAAAAGGCCAAAATACTTAGTGACTTTTAATCTCAGAGAAAACCTGCTCCCAGATCTCTATACACATCAATGAAATCTGGGAAGAACAGTCAACACTGGGAAAACAGCCTGGAGCTACACAGAGATGGCAGGTGTATTGAAATCCACAGGGCTGGAAGGGGCTTGTCAGCATCTACTGAAAGATACGGCTGCTCTCCTTCTGAGATTGCTGTCATTTGTGAAAAATCATGATGTTTGGAGGATTTCTGATGACTGAAGGCTGAAGTTACACCCAACTTTAAGAAGTGCAAGGACTTAAAAAGCTGTAGGCTGGTCAGCCCCACTTCAATCCTTTACAAAATAGCAAAATATTAAAATATCACAGCCAGCAAGTTGGGGCAGGGTGGTGATGATTTCCCCCTCATTTGTACTTTTAAGGCTACACCTGGAACACCTGCTTGGCCACCACATTTATCCTGTCTGAAAATTAATGCCTGGGCTAAAAAGAATCTCCTAAAAGTCACCACCATGCCTGGGAGCCTACTGGCTGAGCAGTAGGCAGAGGACTGCAGTAGACATGAAGTTAATACTTTCCAAAAGCATGTTCTCATTACAAACAAAACAAACTTCACTCTAGTCTGGGAAAGGCAAATGTTAGGAGGAGAATGGTCAGAAGTTTAAAGCACATTTTTATCTCTTCTGCTTGATGCTTGTGGTGCTATGTTTGGAACATTACACCCGGGTTGAAGCCCATACTGCCCGGTACTGAGAACTGGAGTAGGTTTGGTGGAGTGACAGTCTTGACCCTAATTTAGTGCTTGCAATAGTCTTGCTTAAGCAGGATTCAGGACTACGACTGCTCTTCCAATCAGAATTTCAGTAACTCTGTGAACCATACTGTGTCTGAATAAAAGAAGTCTTGTCAATATGTCTCCATTTCCACTAGGGTAAAAGCACCACTACAGAAACATCAATCCTCCTGGCTCTTGTACAAGCATATCACAGAAAACACTGTGTGCTTGTTAGTGAGACATATACCCAAGTAGTTTCCATAGTAGTAAAATAATGATAACCTCACGCTGGAAAACCTCATAGAAATGGTCAGTAAAGAACAGAACCTCCCAGTTAGCAGAAGGACATTTTTCATAAAACAGCTTCTCCATCTGATACTACTCAGGGCTAACTCTCTGGAGAAATGAACACAGCACCTTCAAATGGGGAGTACAGGTACTAAAATGCACATCCCTGCTGGACACTAAAAATTACATACTAAACAGAGAGATTGACTCTATGGCACATTGTAATTCCCTCCTCAAGCCCCTTCATCTTTCACAGACAATGAATTACCTGTCTTTTCCTCTTCTTTTCCCCAATTGGAGCTAATAACCTTATCAACTTTTCCCTTGCTCGTACCAGTCTTCTGCTCCACAGGTACCAAGCACTTTCTTACCCAGATAGTCTAACTATTTAATGTAATCGAGTTAAACTCAGGCCAACTGTTCAATTGCCTTTAACACTGATGATACTGCTTTTACTTCAGCCTTGAAAAATGGCTCTTGTATCTGAAAGGCTGTCTGTTTTTTCCAACAATCTTCTGGGTGTAATAAAAGACACTATCCCCCCCTGCAAAACTTGCCTCATTTGTACCCATAGATTATCACGCTATAATAACAATGCCATTTTTCTGAATTGTATCATTTCAACAAAACACATTTTCAAAGAAAAATGCATAATCCCCTCTTCCATAAATACGCATTTCCCTATGTGCAGAGCATACTCAGGCTCAGCTTGTAAACTGAATTTTCTAGCAGAGTCAGATGTTATGACAAAAGTGTAATTTACCCTAATGTGGAATGCTCTAGGTCTTAATCTTGACATAGGTCAAAACTTGCTTCTTCCAGTCTGCTGAAGGCAGATACAAGTCAGCCACTGGAAGTTACCTGTTTGTCTTTATGAACTGCATCAATCTAAGGCTCATCAGTATGAACACAAACAAGACTGTGTTGTAGCAGGTTTCTGTACTCCTGGAAACAGAAGTGCTGAGTAATTTATAATAGCCAAATAGTCTGTCACTTCTATACTCTTTAGAGCTAGATATCCTGCTTAATAAGGAATCTTTTCAAATATTTTAATTTTTTAGTGATTTTAAATCATCAAATTGGCTAGTTTCTGGAAATAAAAGGAACTTCTGAGACCAAAAAAGCATTACAGTCCAGTAATGATCAACAGTGTCACAGACATGGCATTTCAACGTAAGGCCAATTTAAAGTGAACGCTTGTGTAAAATTCAAACATTGTCTTAAAAAGGGATTGTAGCAATCAATAGTTAAAGTACACTACATTCTGTAACTTTTGTAGATGTTTATATACTAATTATACCCTTGCTAGGAACAAGCATCATCACTGAAACTATTTTCACTTTGGTATAAACAGTGTCCCTATAGGTCAGGGTTTGCTATAAGCTGCTGCGCTGTATAATGAACAAAGCCAGAAGGGTTGGCTGAGTAGTTTAAGCTACTCAGTTTAAGATTATTAAGTTTAAGATATTTCAGCTTTGAAATATCCAGACACGCTGGAAACAAAGGTTTAAATCCCAGCAGAGTTGACTCAACCCTTCCCCTTTTTGAGGTAGATAAATGGTATGCAGTCTGTTACACTATCTATGTACCTCTCAGATAAGGTGAGACCTGAAAAAGAGACTCTCTGTACACATTAAAGGGCTTATTGTCTTTTTCTTAAGAGAAAGTTTGTTTCAAATTCTTGGCAATATTTTTATTTCTTTTTTCAGGCCCAAGAGTTGTGCAGTTCAGTCTGTACCCCTTGTTTGACTGTTGCCTCCTGTTTTCAAGACAGAAATGCTCCAGTGAGATTGCCCACACTTCAGCCTGATCCAAAGCCTATCACAATTAAGGTACTTCTAGTAATCTTTATATTGATTTTTGTGTGTGTGTGTGTGCAGCACCTTCCAAAACAACCTAGCATTCAGCCCGCCTTCTCCAAACCCAAATATTAATACTGACAGTCCCTGTGGTATAGTATATCAGAAGCACAAATGCACATGTAATAACATATATTTATGTCCTATCAGATATGCAGCTGTGCACATACCTAACACAGAAATGAAATCAAATAAATGTGACTCAGACCTGTTAGCTGCCTCAGCCCACTTGTACCAGCCGTGCAGCATAGTAGCACTCATATCACAGCCATTTGCCTACAGAAATTTTGCAAGATGAAAGTTTGATGCATAAGACAGATCTCAGGACACGGTGGTTCCCTTAGCAACCCTGCAGCCAGCTCCAGCAGCCCTGACCCAGCTACAAAGCCCTTGGCCAGCTGTGGGGATGCACTTAATGACAGCTGGCTGAAATTTGGGAGTGTTGATAAAGTGCCTTCTTATCTGGAAATCACCTTAGAGAAATATTATCATTATTGACTTGTTTAAAAAAAAAAAAAACCAGCCCACAAATGGCTGCTACAAATTAGTACATAATAATAAACAGGGATAGCAATTTATTAGTGTGCCTTCCCTCTCCACCAGTAAAGCACCTGGGGCACTGAACAACAGAGTAAAAATAAACACAGTGTAATTAATTAACACTGATTGCAATCCCTCCCCTCTGGCCCATCTGCTGGGGCCTGCCAGGCTCACCAGGCCTCTGACTGCAACCCCTCACCACATTCCTGCCCTCCCACTGCCCATGTGGGCTCTGGCTTGGCCTTCTGTCTCAGAGCCAGCCTCCAGCTCAATCTTTTCTCTATTTCTCTTATGCTCTGCCTTCCATCCCTAGCCTGCACTTTGTGAACAAGGCCACGTTGTTGAAGAGGGAAGCAAGGAAATGTTTAGAGAATAACATTATGGCCTGCGCAAATGTTGTGATGATTTCCCAGGTCTTTCTAGCCACAGTGCTAAAAGTAGGCATTGTCAAAACTCTGACTTTTAATGACACATCCACGTGGTACCTTTGGGCCTGAGCTGAGTCTCCTGTTTAACGACTGTACCATTAAAATTAGCAAAACTCAAGACATCTCTCTCCAAAGAGAAGTTGAGGTCATTGGCATCCCTGCTTGGTCACAAGGAGTTGCCTTCCAGCCAACCTTTAAACTCAATTTTTTTAAATCTCCACTAATCACATTAGAGCAGGCTTGTGGACAAAGGTAACATTTAGCTGGCATGGATTGCAACACAGAACTTTTAGTTGTTTGTGTGCTCATATGTTGAATGTAAGGGAGGTTCATGAGAGCTCTGTCACAGGATGCAAGAAAATATTTTCTCTATAGGTTACTGTATGAGAACTGTTGAATCACAGTCTGAACCTCTGATTGATCACCTGAGATGAGCACTGAGTCAGCCACAGGAGCACAGGTGAAGGCAATGTACTGTGTGACCAGAAGGGGTGGAGTCTGGCTCCACCTCTCCCGGACCCCCTTTCAAGGCTGACCACCACTGGGGAAGGATCTCTTGTTGGAGATCTCTCCCCTGTAGAGCTTAGTGACCTTGGCTGTCAGTGACAGGTGGGCCTTTCCTTATTTATCTGTTGTCTTTATACTATCTGGATAAGCTGTATGAAAATATGCTGTCTGCCTTCATTGTTTTGTGTGGGTACTATTCTTTCAGGGTATTCATCCTACAGTTACTTTAAATCAAGATAATACTGAGATAAGAACAGTAAATTGTTGCATGTCAGAAAACAAAAAAAAAAATAAAAATAAAAAATAAATGCTATTAGCATCTTTGCTCTCCCTGGTGCTCGCCTTCTCATACCTAGCCCCTGTCACCACATGCCCATATCTGCAATCCAGCATTAAAGAGCGAAACCCTCACTGAGGACATCTTTCCCACTGCACAAACATGTAAGAATGTGGTAATGCCTCCACGTCTTTAGAAAAACTATGAGTATGTGTTACCTGTTATAATAGCTACTACAAGCTGTAAACTGTTGCATACTGGAATAAGGTTGGAACATGTTTGCAATTATTCCCTTATGTTCTTATTTCTAAGACAGAATTATAACAAGATTTAAGTTCTGACGGGGATGAATCTCTTGGTTTCCAAGATAAAAGTCACTCAGTTGAACAGAAAATTCGCATATGCCCTTTCACAACTTGTGGTAAGCAAGAAACTGTAAAAGTTGTGGACAAAAAATGAGCACTGAGTAGCTGTGCAAGGCTGTAGATGTGACAGCAGCCTCAGGATTCTGCCATGCTGGGGTGACCATGAACCTCCTCTTCACGGATTTGCATGTTGAAGGGGCTGATTGTGAGGAAGATGAGTCGTTTTAGGACAAATGCACTCACTGTAAAATACCACTCATTCTAAGCCTCAATTCTGCAGCTGTAGCTGTTCACAAAGTGATATAAGTAGGTTTAGATTAAATGTTGATAAATACATAAATGATGCTTTCTCACCTCGTGCTATTTAAAGTGATTTTTTCCTCAGATCACTCATTGGTTTCAAAAGCTAAAACATATCCCTTTGAATAGTCTTTTCACCTTGTGCCAAAACTTTGTCCCAGCTGGCCTCAACTGAAACAGCTGACTTGGATGTTTAACTTGGGGTAGCTGAAAAATTATGGCTAGCTCTGGCTGCTGCAGACTAGGCGTTTTTTTTTACCAGCTTTTGCCTATATTTTCTGTGAGAAGGGACAGGGTTGGACTGCCTGAGCTACTGAGCTACCCTCAGAGCAGATGTTTTCCCTTCCTGCACAGCTGGATGTGCCACTGCCCTGTAGATGGGATCAGGTGAGGTCCTGGAGGGTTTTTCCAGGGGTGGGAAGAGAGGGTTAACTTCTTTGCACTGGTGATCTCTTTCCCCCTTTCCCACACCATTTATGCAGGGGAACACTTTCAAGAGGGTAACAGAGTAGACCTGTGCAATCACTCAGCCCCAACAAAAATCTTCCTTCGTTTCTCATACCTCCCCAAGCTCCTGAAAATTTCCATCTCTCTTCATCAGACAGACCTCTTCCCTCTCTCCCTTCTCCCCAGGCATGTGCCATTTCCAGTTCCTGATATGTCTTTTCCCAGCCTTTCCTCACAATCCCTATGCTGCACCTGTGCTGTTCCTTTTCCCTCAGTGTTTGCAAACTCCTACCTATATATTGGCCGTAAGCCTTCCAGGCTTCTAAGCAAATTGCTTCGTTTTGGCCTACCCCTGTGTGTAACCCCATCCTCCCTGAATCATGCCAGACTTTCTCAGCACCAACATTAGCAGCAGAGCTGAACCAGTGCCTTAGCTCTGTCCATGTGCTGCCATAGCTTCTGCCAGCCCAAGCTCTTGCTGTGATGTTTTGAGGAGCAAACTTGATCATGATGCCAGCCATGTAACAGTAGCAAAAGCTCTGGCTATGAAAGTCACAGCAATGAAAAATTTACTGTCTCAGTAGACAGGATGAGCACAGGCTTGTGAGAAGGGAAATGAGAGAACAGTCAGAAGAAATACAACAGCCCAACACAGAGGACTTTGGTAATGTCTTCAGAGCTAGATGTGCTAATGTGGACCTGCATCTTAAAAAGAACAGGTTATGGCATGGGAATCATCACTCACAGAAAGCGGGGTACCAAGGTTTTATGGTCAACCATGTAATCCTTGAAAAGGTTGAACTTAACCCTCAAAAAACCTAGCTCAAATAAAAATAATTTAGGATGTTACAATGAAAAAAATGTTAAGGAATATTAAATGTCCATGGGTGGTACCCTTTGATTTTACAAGCCATAACTGTTGAAAATTTTACATTTTTAGAACAAAGATGGTGGTGTTGATTCCAGAGACACTCTCTGAAGTAGTTGAAAGTGCTTTCAGAATAGGTGGTGAAATATGTAGGATGGGAGAAAGGACCTTCCTGCTAGCACAGCTCTCTAAATTAGGCATGATATAAAAGATTTCAGAATTATATCTGTAATTTTTCCAGGAATGGTAAATGAAGGGAAAAAGACAAAAAAAAGAAAAAATGCATCTGTCTCGGATACCCAAATTTTGTGTTGTTTTTCTGATTAGAAACAGCCCAATTTGTTTTATCACATCATTTATTACTGTACCGCAAGGTTCCAATAAACACTTTAATAAACATCACAACCCAAAAACTCATCATCTCTGGTTATGTCTCTATAAAAATTTATGGCAGCATCATTCTGCCAAAGCTCCTGACTGAAGAATTGAACTTAAACGGTTATTTACAATTTTTGGGTGCTTTTAGAACAATTTCCATGCAGCTGGCTAACATCACGTCAGGTCCACACATCCATAGCAAGCAGCGACTCAGACATTAAAAAGGCATTTTTCATCTCCTGCTCCCCACTGTGGCCTGGTGTGGAAAGGGATGAGTGGTGAAGTGGTTATAAGCTTGAGCTTCATCTCCAGCTCAAGCTGTTGGCTCTACCTTGGCACTGCTCTGCTGAGTTCAAATGCAGATACTGGGGTTGGTGAGTGACCTTTTCTAGGTCTCGGAAGCTGAATTCCAGTCCTGTTCCTTTGTCTATTGTTTTCAATATATGGTTATACCTGCCTGATCTTTATGTTTAAAACACTGATGAAAAAACTCTTGACTTGACATAACCCCACAAATCAATCATATTCTTTCCTTCCATTTCGTAGTTTCAGCTAGTAGTTTTGCATATTGAGTATATCTCAAAACAGTGACATTATTTTCTTATATCTTGTTATAATACATAATGCTATCAAACTCTTAAAAATAAGTTCTAGTACAAAGGCCTTCAGTAGAGATAGACTCTGGGGATAGAAAAGCAGAACAGCTGGGATGGAGGAACAGCTACAGAAAGAATGGAAACTCAGATAACTTCTTAGATGAATAAAATGATAATGTATGCAACATGAATGTAAATAAAATTTAAAGACTGTTATCAGCGGCTAATCCAGATGGAGTGAGCAACATAAAAATAGAAAATACGTGAACAGGGCACATAAGGAAAGAGATGAGGGGCAAGATCTCTTTTTGCATTCTGGTCTCTTTGCGCTGTCGGAGTCGTTCCCTCAGGAAACCAGGATCAAAAAGCTGTCCTCCTGCTTCTCACCATGGCCATTGCTATCCCCTGGAGAACCCATAGGTGGGTGGCCCCGGGGACCAGTGGGTTGCAGCACACCTTGCTCTTGGTCCTCTGGGGCCAACGCTAGACCTACCTGTGGCTCTGAGCTTGCTGAGAACTGACACTGTCAGAAGAGCAACACGTAAGGAGGGGCACAAAATAAATTAATGATGAGTAAAAAAGAAAGAAAGGGTCTGCTGCTGCTCAGAGCCCCTGCTTTTTTAGCTTGTATTTTTATTCAATTGTAGTTGCAGCATGGAAAAGTAAAACAGGTAGAAGGGATTTGATATGCGCAAAGACAGTTCAGCTTAACAGTGGCAACAATCTGTCACATTCTCAATATTAATTGGCCATGTTTTTCTCCACAGTTGAAAAGAGAGTTTATCAGGAATGTTATTTATATAAAAGATAGCTGGTTATATACCTCTTTATACATAGCAAGCAATCTTGGCATAAATCAGCATTAAAGCATTTAAACAATAAGTGGTTAACTCATAAAACAGTAAGTTGGCTTCCAACACAAGCCAAAATCCGTCACTGTCAGATTTTGCTCACTTGGTAGGAGTCTCCAGGCAAATTCTCTCACATCTGTGCCTTAAAAATAGATTTACCTCAATGCGTGGGGGATTTAGCTCAGATTCCAATTGCAAAGAAGTCCATTTCCAGGCCATCTTTATAGCAAAGTTGTAGATGCACACAGGTGTGGGTTTTTTTGCTTGTTTATTGGCTTGCCTTTTTTGTTTTTAAGGGAAGTGTCACTGTTTTATTTTTCATGGGTATTGCACCACAGAGACCAAAAGTATATGGGCTTTACCACTGTGCCTTCATTTGTAAGTTCTCCTATGGCTCAGTATATGACTGTTCTTTACTACATTGGCTTATGCAGCTTTTTCCTTTTCAATTTTCTTAGCATTAGTTCCTACTGTACAGCTCAAGACTAAAAATAAAGGATAAAATGACAATAAAGGCTCCCAGGGAAAAACAAAAGGGAGGAAACATGAAAAGGACTTGAGAAGAAAAGGGTACAAAAGCACAAAGTACAAAGAAGCCTAGAGTTGAAAAGATTATAGAATTATGGAAAAAAAAAGTGCTAATGTAATCTTAAAAAAAAAAAGAGAGAAATAATTCAAATGAAAAACCATCAAAAGGAAGATAAAAAGGAGGAACATTTAAGAAAAAACGGAGATATTTTTAGGCAGCTTACTTAACCTGAGGGGACAGCCTTCAGGAAAGCCAGATGTAGTTTACTGAAATTATTATCCTAATAAAATGTGTAACAGAACACAGAGCACCATAACAACATTTTTAATGGCAAACACAAAACCATGTTCTCCCTCTCCTTTCATAACGCCTTTATTCTGAATAGATCATGAGCACAGCTTTCACACCAGATGCCGGCATTCCCAGTTTGTTAATTCTCTGGGGAAATAATATCCACATGGCTTGTCTTCATTTTCCTATAATAAACATTAAAAACTTGAAAATTCCCATCTAAAAAAGGTGCTTATTATTTTGGGACCTGCCGTCACTGAAGGGAAACTTGCTATGAACCAGCAATCCCCCATTGGGTAAACTAGTGACCTGGTAATTTCAGGCAAAAGGAGCTTTGCAGGCAGCCCTGCCAGCTGCTTGTGATAGGGAAGGAGCTGACAAATAGTGGCCTCTTGGCAGGAGAGGGTCCCATCTCTGTGCCTGCTGGTAACCCACGAGGTGAAGGCATCTCAGTGCTGGGTGGGCAGGCATGTGGCCAGTACAGACTGTTCCCTAAGTATTTGTGCCTGGGCTGAGAGATGAGGATGAGGCCCTGCAGGGTGGGACCAGTGTGCCAAGTTCTGTTTGCCCCTTCCAGTCGTTGCACTCAACAGCTTTAATTACTTATGTGGTGCCCTTAGCAGGGTTAAAATTGAATAGCCACTCTGGTCAGTTCTGCTAGCTAAAATGTAGTCATTAATTTTCTACATAATCTCTTGTTATAGTGCTATATTTAGAGCTAAAAAGTCTTTTTTTTTTTCTCATTCCAAGCCTTGCTTACAGCAATATCTACCTTTCCTAACATTACCACATTTTGATTGGAAATTCTTATGTTTACCCTCATTTCAGAAATTACCTGTTCTGAAACATCTTTAAAAAAGTGTTAAGCTTGCATTTAAATGATATTAATGTAAAAAGATAAAAGAGTGAGGATTCTTGCTGGTAAAGACAGTCTTAATTTCTCATTTTATTCTGCTGGTGCTCAGGTATAAATCAGATGAAAAGGCAGTTAGATATGTAAGAAAGAGAAACATTCATCAAATACTATTTAAAACAAAGGTGCAAAATTAGTTTTTGTCTTAGAAAACCAGTAAGCTAAGTCTTTGGGAATACTGGAAACTGAAATACCACTTGATTCTTAATTTGCTTTTATTCTCGTGTTCGACCATATGGAGCTGATATAGATGCACCTCTGGAGAGGGCTTGGCCATTTTTATGTTATAAAACCAGAACACAAAGAGCCAAAAATACCTTTTTAATGTATCTGTCATGTGGATTTCTTTGGTATGAATTGCATCAGATACTAAGAGCCAGACTGTCACTGCTTGACACAACATCAGCGAGAGTTACTGTGGAGTCCATGTTTTACCCTGCCACACACAGCATTGTCTAGGCTGGGAAAAATATGGGCAATGGTGAAATCAGTGACTGACCTAATCATTCCTGGGATGAGGATAAGGTAGGAGAAGAAAGGTTGAACCTAGACAGCAGGGAAACTGAAGGTAAAAAACAGAACACAACCAAGCTGTATTTGACATTTCTGACCTGCAAACCTCTGTCACTTCTGTGCCCATCTTCACAACCAAGAGAAGGCACAAAACTTCATTTCTGCCCATGGTCTGATGTGGGAGGTAGGCTGTCTCTGTGCTGAATCTAAGTGAGTTAGTCCCGAGAATGCCGTTACTCCCTTTAAGGGATGGCCTCAAATGTCTGGCCTTGCCTAGGTTCCCTTCTCATTGCACGTAACAAAGTAAAAAGTATTTTGGACCAGCATTTGCTAAGTCCAAATGGATCTTCCTGCAGTAGGAATTCCTTCATGTATAGCTAGTTTTAATTGTTTCACATTTTTATATTCATAGCATGTATGTTGAGGAAACACAAGTGATAAGGAAGCGAGGCTAGAATAGGTGGAACACAAATCAATCTTCCACGGGCAGAACAGATCTTATAACCATTTCATTTGTTTACAGAGCTTCCCTGGTTTATCACATTTAGGCTCAGCTTACCAGGAAGAAACAGTCTGTCATGTGTGGCTTATGTGTCCAAAATGTGCAGTCAGACTGGAGCAGTAATGAAGACAAATCACACAAGAACATTCTGCACAGCCCATGAGTTGATGTATATTTGAATAACATAGCTTATCAAATCTGCTTGAGAAAATCAGAGGTGGTATGTGAAATACTTGGGAACAGAAAAATATTCCTCTGGAAAAAACTCGTTGCTGATCGCAGAAAGATCTTGTTAAGCTATTCTGCAATAAATGGACCAAATGCGATGGAGAAAGCAATTTCTCCTAGAAAGAGCTGCCTTTCAGTAGCAGAGAAATAAAGTATCACAGAATGGATGCAATGCAAAGGTGTTGGCTGGTCTATCTATTCAGGCCGCCACCTAGACATGCGAGCCTATTCTTGAAGGACTGCAGCTCCCTCAGTTGAGTCTGTAGAAATGAAAATACATGAAGCATTTCCTAAATGTTCATGCATATGGTTAATTTTGACTTAAAAGCTGAGTGCACTACTGTGACCTCTCTGTTCCCCACCCACTCCCTTTCCTCAAGGGAAGCAACTCCTGTTTCCCATGCTTTTGCACCTTCATTTGAACACATCTTAATGTTCCCTCCATTCTCCTTTAGCAACATATTCTCCTTTATATAAGAAGTCTGAAAGTAAACTCCCCTGTGAAGGATTGTGTCAGTATTCCCCTCCACAACCTTCTTGTCTTTAAGCAGTAAAATTGTTGACACATGGCTCAGAATATGAATATTTGATCAAAATGAACCTTCAGTGATTCCAGAATTTTCACGTCCCCAAGCGTCTTTTTGGCAGATGGCCAGTAATCATCTACATTTTTTTCCATTTGGATCCACCTTGTTTCAGGTTTAATGCCCTTAGAATAGAACAGCCATTATGGAAATTAGTTAGCAGCTGCTGTACATCAATGTTTAGAAAATTAATATTACCCACATTACACAGCACAGAAGCTGAATTTTAATGAAGCGTGGAAACTATAAGCAAATTGACCTTTAACCTCATCAGAGAAACAGTCAAACACAACTTTGTCTGAGAAAACTTATAATTTCCAATAGAATTCTCTGGACACAATAACAGAAATACAGTTTTTATCATTATAATAAGAGGAATGAAATGCTTCATCAGATTACAGAAGACAGAAGAATCTAAACTATTATGTTTTCCTACTGCTAAGCTTTAGAAATATTTTCTCTTAGACATATGACAGTGGAAATTACAATGCTTGTAATAATAGACCTAACACGTGAAGAGAAGTGATGAAATATATGATGGTGTGAAAACTGACCTAAGCAGTCAGCTGAGGTTTTTGCTGGCTTAGGAGCTGTTCCCAGCCCACACTGAGAAGGCAACAGCACCTGTCCCTTGCTGCTTTTTGGCTGCTGGCTTCTTTGCTTTTCTATTCTTCACCAGTTTTCTTTTCCTTTGTATTAAACTATCCAAAATGTTCAATTCTGACCTCTTTAAATTGAATCATGTATCTTCTGTTATATTTTAAGACAGCTATAACTGCATCATAGAAATAACAGAAGGTGTAAATTTATTATCCTCAAGCAATGTATCATGGACATTTTAATTTCAGCTAGAAGCATTTGGTTAACGTATTTTTCCCTCTCTTAAAATAAATAATTTGAAAAACTCACTTAAGAAAACTTGCAGGGTGTCATTCTGCACAGACTTTCTAAAACAATTTTGTAGCCTTATTAAAACACCCTCCTAGTGTGTGTTTCTGTGTATGTTTGTGCAGGGTTGGGCTTTTTGTAAACATGTGTCAAGACTGCCAGTATAAATTTACCTTGAAGGAACATCCATTGTATAAATGGCAGCTAGTACAAGAAAGTCTTCCAACAGAAAATTATGCACAGTTTCTAACAGAGCCTTTTGCTAGTGTTCAAAGTTAGAGGAGCAGGTCTGAAAGCTACAGCAGCCTCGTTTAGTTTTAATTCACATTTAATTGACAATAAAGTAGCTCTAAAACTCTCAAAAATAAGTAGATTTTAAAAACAAAAAAGTCAACCAGAGGACAAGACTCAAATAACTGTAAAGTAAACCGACTCACCTGGCTGAAGCATGAATACAGCTCCATGCAAAAGGATTAAAATTAACAGGACTTTGGAGGAAGAAGAAATCCTTCTTCTCATTTCCTTCAGACACAATGCAGATCAGAAAACTGCAATGGAACAGAATGGGCAATAAAATTACTTAAAGGTCATCACATGTTGTAATAAACTGTAACCTAATTTATTCTTTTAATGCTGACATGAATCTGCTGAAACTAGAAAAGCAGGTAACTTTTTCAATTAATGTCAGAATCTCCCATTTCATTTTATAGGTTGTTTTACCCATTCTAAGTTAAAATGATGCTATATTATGGCATCATTTTATGAGCCCGAAGAGACATTTTGACATTTACCATAATCTTCGAGAAAGTCAGAAGCGAAATGGTTACGAAAGATGTGCTGAATAAAACACCCCCCCAAAAAATGTAAGAAACATTTCTTTATAAATAGGAGTGGTGATTAAAGTATTGTATTTTCCCACTCCAAATGCAGGGGCTGTATTTACCCCCGCCTTCTTAATACTCTCCAATACTGTCTTTCAAATAAAAGGCAAGCATCTTGCAAGAGAGACCTTTTAAGAGCAATAAAAATCCTTCTTCAGCCTTCATTTTTGTCTCGTTATTTTACCTGCAACCATCTGACAACAGCTCAATGCAGGGGTGTTATGGATTTAAACTGCAGTTTACAGACAGCCTCTGTTCCCTCCTGGAGCATCGCAAGGGAAGAGATGAGACAGAAAGGCTTCAATGGTTACACTTGGGAGCCGGTTCCTCTCAGCCCCCTCTGCAACCAGGCGCTTGAGCAGCCCTAGTTTCCTCCTCTTGCTATCTAAAGGGCACTGCCTGTCCTGTCAGAGGCAGGCTGTAACGCTGGGAGAGCACTCTCAGAGTTTGGAGGAGCAGACAAATGGCTGTGGCTATGGCTCTGGTGGGGCCCAGCACTCTGGGTTAAGCCCGGTGGGGCACTGCTGTCTGTGGAGCTTCATGTCCTCAAAGAGAAGGACAAGGGAGGCTGTAGTAACTGTTAATAGTTGAGTGCTGGAGTAGTGTCAGTGTCCCTTTATTTTATTAGCAGCTGCTTCCAGGGATATGGTGGCTGTTCCGGGTTGACTGTGAGTAAACTTGACTTCTGGCTGCCAATGGAGGTGATGCATTTAAGACAGGATTTTTGTGTGGAAGCAGTCAAGCAGAAGGGTGTGTGGTAAGGTGCAAGTTCAGGCCAGGGTTCATGTTTCCTGAGCAGCCACAGATGTCAGCATCTGTTTTCTGTTATGCTCAGGGCCACCAAGTGTGTCCAAATGGCTCTGCTTAAGGCTTGAGCTTTCCCAGCTGTGGGACTGGGAAGTTCTGGGACAGGTGGTGGGCACAGTCCAAGCCTAGGGCTAGAGCCAGTTTTTTGGGGGGGGCTCAAAAGTGCTAAGTTCTTGCACAGGAAAGGAGCAGGTTGAGGGAGTGCCACCACACCTTCAAGATTTGAGGCTTGAACTCAAGTCAGTCAGGCATAAAGAAATGCCCTAACCACTCATTAGCATCACAGGAAGGATATTTGGCCACTCAGTGATGGAAGAGGGACAAGGTGGAGAACCATCGTCTCCTCATGCTGTCTTAATTTCCTTTGGGGTTTGGCATGGTGAGAGAACCCAGTCCATGACATGGCACCCAGGTGGTAGGCTAGCATGGAGCAACTTGTCGAGCTGTCAACAGCAGTTTTCTCAGGGGATTTAGACCCTGCCAAGCAATAGGAAGCATGGCAAAACCGACATTCTAGACAAAGAGAATTTCAGCTGCAGTAAATTACCTGAGGCTACCTTATAAACCTCAGGTATTTATTGCTCTGGTGATGCTTTCTAGAAAGCCATGAAAATACATTGCTGGAACAAAAGATGAGGAAAAAAAAAAAAAAGGAAATGAGAGAAATCCATGAAGGTATGGGCTTTGCACAGCACAAATGTGAATGTTAGAAGATAGGGCATATAATTTAAAGTATAGGGCTGGAATCCCCATTGATCTAACAAGCCTCACAAGCTGCTTTCTCCCTGTGTATTAAATTACCAGATCCCATCCCTAGTACACCTTGTAATATACCGCCGGCCAGTTTTCATCCTGAATGATACACTGCAAAATCTCCAGTAGGCCTCATTAGCAAGGAGTCTCCTAGCATTCACATCCATGTGTTGAATTTAACTTGCAGCTTACTGGCACGTTTTTCATGTCTTTGTTATGACTACAATGGCAATTTTGAAAGATCATACCAACTCCAAATGACTGCAGCTCCCTAACTGCTCCTAGGAAGGGGACAGCAGTCATACTGTTTGAGGTCAGTCAGGAGACAGTGTTTTCTGTTCTTCTGGGTTAATCAGAAGGCAGAATCTTAAGTGCCAATTTTATAAAGAACTCGATGTCCAGTTTTCCTCCAGTCCCAGTGCTGAACTGTCTGATCAATACTAAATCTAATTTATAATGATGGCCCCTGTGAAGCTTGCAAATGTTATGTCAACATATCTTAATAGCTCTGGCTTCCTGAGCAGCCTTGTTAGCTGCAACCTTGTCTGCTTCTGCTGCTCTCCTAACTACTTCCACCTACAGAGCCCCATCTGTAACGATGTTGACCAGTTCTTCCATCTTTCTTTCTCTGTTATACCAGCAGAGGTTTCCATGCTGTTAGTTCCTGTTGTCTGACTGATCTTCAACAAGCAGAAGGAAGGAAAGAGGGAAGAAAACAAAATTAATTCCCCTGTTGATTCTCCCCCTCCCTGCAACTGATGAACCAAAGAAGGAAATAATTGCTACTCTCTTTTAATAATGGCACGTTTACAGAAATTTCCATAAAGATGATTCAGAAAGGAATGCATGGATTTCTGCTCTGTGGGGTGTCCAAAACGGTTTGCATTGTTCCATAATGTTATGTTATTAGTTCTCCATCTAATTTATATTTGCATTTCCCTGTCTCCAGGGCAAATTTTTACAACTCACTTGCAAAGTACTAAATGGAGAAGTGCCACAGTGCTAAAGAATTGCATTTTCTAGCAAGTTTTCAAGCCATCCATTAATTGCCAAGAGGCCAAAACTGAAAGGTGTTGAAGGACTTCAAGAAACAGAGTTTTCCCCACCCTCATGTGGAGTGGAAAGCACACAGCACTGCAGGAAGTCACGACTGTATGGAGAAATGGTTGTTCATTATATTTGTTGTAGGATGGAAACTATAAATATAGCCACTCTGTGCCTGTAGCCTGTATTCGTTACAAACAGGAGGGGCTGTCTACCTACTTGTCACTGGGAGAGAGGTCGAGTTGAACAGAGGCAGATAAATGATGAGCAATGGCTGGAGAATCACTGTCTTTCTGAGGTGTTTCATTGTCAGAACATGCCATATCCACATGTGTGGCGGAATAGTTTAGGCAAATGAGATTTTACTAATTGGATACTTACAAACACATAAAGAGAGTTTCAACAGGGTTTCTTCCACCAGTTATTGTGTAGGCAGAGTTTGTACCCTATGGAACAATAGAGGTGAAGACAGGAAATTATGTTAGTGCTATTAATGAACTATTCTGAAGTAGCAGTAATTTGCTATTGCATTGGGAAACTGACTCACTCAAAAGTTATATGAGACATGAGTGGAGGACAGAAGGAGAAGGACACATCTCCTGAGTCTCAGTTTCATTCTTCTACTGAAACAGTTTCTTGCCTTTCAGACATCATCTATGCAAATAAAATAAAATAAAATAAAATAAAATATAAAATAAAATGTTGATTTGTAAAAAATAACAACAAAATCCCCACAAAAATTAAATGCCACTAGTGGATTCATGTTTCATAGAAAGAGTGTGTGGTATTTCAAGAATTTGCCCAGCATCTTGTGCCAAACTAACTTGAGTTTAGCAACACATGCTGCAGATGTTCTTGACTAGGAACAGTGGCTACTCTTTTCTTCCAGATTCACAGGCTATGGAAAAAATGTGTTAAAAATCACTAGTTCTGGGAGAGAAAGAAGTGTAATTTTTCCCCCAAATATCTGACTAAAACACAAGAAAGAAGCAGTTTTCTAGCCTTTCCAGGCAACAGAAAATTATGATGATTTCTGATGCCATGGATACCTTGTTTTCTAATGAGGGAATATTATAGTTCAATTAAAACAGGATAAGCATATTCCACCTGCTTTTTAATGTTAATAACTCTGGGCTGTAGCAAATTCTATCCGCACAACAGGGAAGGTACACCTGCTCAAACATTGTGTCATAATTTGGCCAAAAATATCTGTATGGATGAACCTCAAATTCTTTTTTCACAAAACAAGTCTGCATATTTCACTGAGTGGTAACCTTTCAGATATATTTGCAAAGCAGAAAAGTGTAATGTATCATGTTTTGCCACGTGTTATAGCGACTCATACCTTACATCCCAACATTTTTCAAAACTTAATGAATTCAAAGTAAAAAGTAGGAATCATATACACCTTTTTTTTCCTCTTTTTATTATTATTACAACTTTCTGCAGGGATTTAAAAAATCAGTCCACCTGTCCAAAACAGAAGATGAGCTAAAATTTCATGTTGGAGTGACAATTACTCCTGACAGAGAAAGATTTTTCCCCCTCCCTACTCTGAAGTGAAGGTGTAGTCCTCAAAACCACTCTTCTGTACCTACAAAAATTCATCAAATATAACTTGCAAACATTACATCAAGTTAAAAATAGCAGCAAGAACAAAACCTAATTTCTGCTTCTGTAGCAGGTTAGGCTGAAGGGGAAGAATGCAGGCAGTTTTGTTTATGAATATTGTATAAGCTCTAACATGTAATGAAAGTTGTTTTTTAAAAATGCTGGTCAAGAGAATGTCCCACTACATAACCGTTCAGACTCCAAAAATAATGAGTGTGGCTTTCACAATGGCAAAGAACTACATCCATCTCAGGACCAGCATCTCCCACTCCCTTTGTTTGGTCCTCCATAGATTCATCTCTCTCTGTTTCTCTGGCTTTGGAAGTCAGCAAGCAATTTTCTCTTTGGCAGGAGGCATTCTGTGAGGGAATGATAAACATCTCCCTGCTCACATCACTGAGATTCTTCATACAAAAGAAAAACCTTATACACAGTCCTCACAAAGCCTTTTTCTATACACTGGGATCCTAAGGGCAATGCCAGTGGATGGAGACTATAAACATCCTCTAGTGTTTAAGAACAAGTACCTGTGATAAGAATTTAATAACTAGGCCATGTTTTCAAGAGACAGACCAGAAACTAACAGTAAAACATAGAAATTGACCTTCAGCTCAACATATACAGTTCCTGCAATCTGGGTGCCTGCAGGCTCCAACTGTGACCTTCAGGAAACCCAGAGTCTGGCTCTGTGTGAAGAGTGGCTAAATGAATCCCTGAAGATGATGCCCATTTGAAGACAGAGCATGATGTGCACTTATTCTGAACATGTGTGCGTGCATGAGGCCACTCCTTTCTGAAATATTTGGTTTGAGTACAGTCCTGCAGCTCCTCCACAGAAAATCCCTCACTGAAGTCTATGGATTCTGATAGACTAATGGAAGAGACATCACACAGAGACATCTTTGCCAGCTGAGTCATGTGTGGTGGATTCCTGTGATCCCTGTCTGCCCCAGTGCAATATCCACTTGAAAAAAATACAGGGGTATCTTGAGCTGATGCTGCATTCAGAGGGAGAAAAATCCACTGATGCAACTTTGGCACTTCTTCCCTGTTCGAAGCAAACTCTGTTAAAAACAGGATAAGGTTCAGAAGGCTCAGATCTGCCCTTCAAAAAATCCAGATAATTGAAGAGTTTCTCTCACTGACACATTTTTATTTCTGTTGTCAAAAGGAAAGAAAAACTAATAATGCTGGGGTTTAATAACAGAACATCCCCCGAAATACGGAAGGTACTTTGATTTTGATTGGGAGTATACAAGGTAGGCTGCTGTTAACCTGCGCTTAGTAAATAGTGCACAGTAAAATCATAACTGAAGGACTGAAGTACAGATCAGATACACCACAAATATAAAAAGGGGAGAGTGATGACATCTTTCATTTCTCTTTCACCCTGTGGGGATCAAAGAACAATAATAAGTAAATAGGTTTGCAGCTGCCCAGAGATGAGAGTTTTTTTTGCTTGCCAACAGTCCTGACATGTTTAAGACTAGGGATTTTTAACAGTCAGAGCTGGTCCTTATTTCAGCCTCATCATCTCAGAAGAAGTTTGAGGTTACCTTATCAAACACTGGCAAAAACAGAACTGGTAGGATAGTCACTCAGGATCTGATCTTCTACCTGGAATCCTTATTGTTGGTGGTACTCAGGGAAAAAAAAAAAAAAAAATCACGAAAAAAAAAAATATCTTAAAGTGGCAGCTTGGTGTTATAAATAACCATTCCCTGAGAGACTTTTGAGAGGTATGCATTCAGTTTACTGAAAAAAAACCAAACGTATTTTTCTTTCTGTCACCAGAGCAGAGGCAATATAGCTACACATGAACATGCCGCATTCTGTCTCAAACACTTCCCTGGAGAATTTCCAGTTAAGTTCTTATTCTACAATTTTTATAGTCAGCTATCATACATAAAATACAGAAATAACATTGTTTAACTTGGAGCTACCAAGCTGAATCTCCACTTTTGATCAGAGACTCTTGAATAGACTTCAGAATGGAGTGAATTTCACATGGAATTTATAGTGCAGAAATATGTAGGGTATGTTTGGATGTCATTTTTATAAGGACACTTCTTACGGTAACTCAAGCTGCTATAAACTGGATTATAGAATATGAAACTCCTTATGGTTTATGGTAGAATTTGTGACTGCTGAAATGAAGACAAATAATTTGAGATAACGTGTGTCAGCAGCATTGTGGGTAAATATGATCCATTTTGATGCAAAATTCAAATATAGAATTCTGTGAAAATATTGGAATCCTGTTGGAGATGTGTAAGTACTTATTTTGTATTAATTCATACTGAAACAATGTACTTACCTCTTTGTTGGTGAATAGTCTATATTGCATGATAGAGCTTTTAGTACTGCTATTCTTTTAGAAACAATATACTTGTGGCATTTCATAGATGTTATAACAAAGACCTTGGGCGTGAAAATAAGTACTATGCCCAAATTCCACAAAATCTGTTTATGCATTTCACTCTCCTGAGTTTGTTCATTAGAGCAGTAATTACTTACAAGAGCATAGCTTGCTTTTTTCAGTCCTAAAACATGCTGCTCTACTCTAATTAGGTTCTTTGAAGCTAGCACATTCTGTAAATAATTCAAACATATCTGATTCGTGAAAACATCCAAATGCCCTGTAGAAGTCATTTCATAGCAAGCACAGATTGGGATACCAATTTCTAGATCTCAGTCATTTCTGAAGCAGTGAGGCTGCAACAGGGACTACTGCTGCATTGGGAGCCTTTGGGGCTGTGTCCTGGTGGCCCACACAGCAATCCAGCAAATGCATATTGGTATGGTTCAAATAATCTTTTAGTCTGAATGCAAACTTCATGCCTGTATCTAACCAGTACTGAAGGGAAAAGGTTGTGTTTGTCAAGAGAAAAGCTTGGCTGAAGTTCTACTCAGGGCTAAAAGATGCAAGGTGGATATAAAGGAAGAGAAACAAACCTTGGAAGCTTGGGGAGATGAGGTCAAGGCAAGTGTCTGCTGAATCCCAAGTAGGAAATGGGTATTGCACTTAGTTACCACTGGAACAGGTATTCTTGAAATAAAATGGAGAGAGATTGAGTGATAAGAAACACAGTGTTTTTGAATGGAAACTCTAACATTTTCACTTTTTTCTTTTCTTTTTTTCCCCTCACTGTGCCAATGGACCAAACCAGGCCAGCGGTGTGCCACCAGCTGATCTGGAACTTTTATCCAAGGGAGAAAAGTTGATTATTTCTGTATCCCATTTAATTTGTAACTTCTCTAATAAAAAGGTGCTAAGTAGTGCAAATTACAGTAGTGCCCATTTCTGACACTAAAATATTCACAGAAAAACAGCAATTTATTATTAACACCATCCTAATCGTATAGCTTAAAACCCAAACTTGAATACCACAAGCTCCTGAACCAGCAAAGCTGCAAAACAAGCATTAGGCACACAATTACTCCCTTCGGTGTTAATGGGACTACCTGTGCACNAGCTTGCTTTTTTCAGTCCTAAAACATGCTGCTCTACTCTAATTAGGTTCTTTGAAGCTAGCACATTCTGTAAATAATTCAAACATATCTGATTCGTGAAAACATCCAAATGCCCTGTAGAAGTCATTTCATAGCAAGCACAGATTGGGATACCAATTTCTAGATCTCAGTCATTTCTGAAGCAGTGAGGCTGCAACAGGGACTACTGCTGCATTGGGAGCCTTTGGGGCTGTGTCCTGGTGGCCCACACAGCAATCCAGCAAATGCATATTGGTATGGTTCAAATAATCTTTTAGTCTGAATGCAAACTTCATGCCTGTATCTAACCAGTACTGAAGGGAAAAGGTTGTGTTTGTCAAGAGAAAAGCTTGGCTGAAGTTCTACTCAGGGCTAAAAGATGCAAGGTGGATATAAAGGAAGAGAAACAAACCTTGGAAGCTTGGGGAGATGAGGTCAAGGCAAGTGTCTGCTGAATCCCAAGTAGGAAATGGGTATTGCACTTAGTTACCACTGGAACAGGTATTCTTGAAATAAAATGGAGAGAGATTGAGTGATAAGAAACACAGTGTTTTTGAATGGAAACTCTAACATTTTCACTTTTTTCTTTTCTTTTTTTCCCCTCACTGTGCCAATGGACCAAACCAGGCCAGCGGTGTGCCACCAGCTGATCTGGAACTTTTATCCAAGGGAGAAAAGTTGATTATTTCTGTATCCCATTTAATTTGTAACTTCTCTAATAAAAAGGTGCTAAGTAGTGCAAATTACAGTAGTGCCCATTTCTGACACTAAAATATTCACAGAAAGACAGCAATTTATTATTAACACCATCCTAATCGTATAGCTTAAAACCCAAACTTGAATACCACAAGCTCCTGAACCAGCAAAGCTGCAAAACAAGCATTAGGCACACAATTACTCCCTTCGGTGTTAATGGGACTACCTGTGCACTTTGAGGTATATGTGTTCAACTGCATCAGTGAATCAGGACTTCATGGGGAACCACACAGAGCAGATATCCATGTGCAGCCATAGAGTAGCCCACAGTACAGCAGTGGATGAGGCCTGGAGGAGCCCCAGCCCATGGTGAGCCTAGCAGAAGCAGCCTGGGCTGGAGCTGCAGCCTGTAGAGAGGAGCCTGTGGTGGAGCAGGAGGGCTGTGGGAGCTGGCGATTGTGGGGACCCATGTGGGGCAGTGCATGAAGAGTGGGCCCCATGGTACAGAGCCGTGTTGGGGCAGTACTTGGAGAGCTGCAGCCTGTGGGAAGCCCGTGCAGGATCAGTTCAGAAAGGCAGGCACTGTGGGAGGGAACGTACCCTGAGTCTGTTTTGCTCGTTATGGTAACTGGTGAATGATCTCATGTGTCTCAACACATGAGCCTTTCTTCAGATACATTGATCATAATCAAAAGAGAAATATGATAGCTTCAGATAATTTATGAAAATGTTTTAAAAGCCTGATGGAAGCACTTATATTAAAAGTGCTACTCTATTTTTCATTCAACACATCTTCATTAGTTAGGTATGTCTAAGCCTTTACCTTTAGGAATGTTTTGTAGTCATGTCTTCCGGGAGCATACTTGTACACCACAGAGNAAGTACTTATTTTGTATTAATTCATACTGAAACAATGTACTTACCTCTTTGTTGGTGAATAGTCTATATTGCATGATAGAGCTTTTAGTACTGCTATTCTTTTAGAAACAATATACTTGTGGCATTTCATAGATGTTATAACAAAGACCTTGGGCGTGAAAATAAGTACTATGCCCAAATTCCACAAAATCTGTTTATGCATTTCACTCTCCTGAGTTTGTTCATTAGAGCAGTAATTACTTACAAGAGCATAGCTTGCTTTTTTCAGTCCTAAAACATGCTGCTCTACTCTAATTAGGTTCTTTGAAGCTAGCACATTCTGTAAATAATTCAAACATATCTGATTCGTGAAAACATCCAAATGCCCTGTAGAAGTCATTTCATAGCAAGCACAGATTGGGATACCAATTTCTAGATCTCAGTCATTTCTGAAGCAGTGAGGCTGCAACAGGGACTACTGCTGCATTGGGAGCCTTTGGGGCTGTGTCCTGGTGGCCCACACAGCAATCCAGCAAATGCATATTGGTATGGTTCAAATAATCTTTTAGTCTGAATGCAAACTTCATGCCTGTATCTAACCAGTACTGAAGGGAAAAGGTTGTGTTTGTCAAGAGAAAAGCTTGGCTGAAGTTCTACTCAGGGCTAAAAGATGCAAGGTGGATATAAAGGAAGAGAAACAAACCTTGGAAGCTTGGGGAGATGAGGTCAAGGCAAGTGTCTGCTGAATCCCAAGTAGGAAATGGGTATTGCACTTAGTTACCACTGGAACAGGTATTCTTGAAATAAAATGGAGAGAGATTGAGTGATAAGAAACACAGTGTTTTTGAATGGAAACTCTAACATTTTCACTTTTTTCTTTTCTTTTTTTCCCCTCACTGTGCCAATGGACCAAACCAGGCCAGCGGTGTGCCACCAGCTGATCTGGAACTTTTATCCAAGGGAGAAAAGTTGATTATTTCTGTATCCCATTTAATTTGTAACTTCTCTAATAAAAAGGTGCTAAGTAGTGCAAATTACAGTAGTGCCCATTTCTGACACTAAAATATTCACAGAAAGACAGCAATTTATTATTAACACCATCCTAATCGTATAGCTTAAAACCCAAACTTGAATACCACAAGCTCCTGAACCAGCAAAGCTGCAAAACAAGCATTAGGCACACAATTACTCCCTTCGGTGTTAATGGGACTACCTGTGCACTTTGAGGTATATGTGTTCAACTGCATCAGTGAATCAGGACTTCATGGGGAACCACACAGAGCAGATATCCATGTGCAGCCATAGAGTAGCCCACAGTACAGCAGTGGATGAGGCCTGGAGGAGCCCCAGCCCATGGTGAGCCTAGCAGAAGCAGCCTGGGCTGGAGCTGCAGCCTGTAGAGAGGAGCCTGTGGTGGAGCAGGAGGGCTGTGGGAGCTGGCGATTGTGGGGACCCATGTGGGGCAGTGCATGAAGAGTGGGCCCCATGGTACAGAGCCGTGTTGGGGCAGTACTTGGAGAGCTGCAGCCTGTGGGAAGCCCGTGCAGGATCAGTTCAGAAAGGCAGGCACTGTGGGAGGGAACGTACCCTGAGTCTGTTTTGCTCGTTATGGTAACTGGTGAATGATCTCATGTGTCTCAACACATGAGCCTTTCTTCAGATACATTGATCATAATCAAAAGAGAAATATGATAGCTTCAGATAATTTATGAAAATGTTTTAAAAGCCTGATGGAAGCACTTATATTAAAAGTGCTACTCTATTTTTCATTCAACACATCTTCATTAGTTAGGTATGTCTAAGCCTTTACCTTTAGGAATGTTTTGTAGTCATGTCTTCCGGGAGCATACTTGTACACCACAGAGTTGGCACCGATGGCTTTTAGTTGATGGGGATCACAACAGAAAAAATTGTAGTAAGTGTGTACAAGTGTGTGGACATACTTCATGTTTGAGGGACTGAGATTGTACAGAATGACCTTATAAATATAACTCTAACAAGACAAAAATATTTATTTGATAGACTCTGGAAAAATGGCTTTTATCCTCTAAAGAGCCTTGTTACTTTCTTCTATGACCTATTATTGAGCTCCAGGCAGGTTGCCACATGCCTTCCTCTCTGAACTTGGGGAGTGCCAAGATCTCCAGTAACAGCTACCTGCTGCACAGGCATACCAATGCACAAAACTCTACAGTGGATTTACTGAATTTGTTTTTCAACACAAAGCCAATCTGCTTCACTCAGCTTCGCTGCAAAATGGGTGTCTGAAGCATTCAGTTATACAAGGAATTCTCACCACTTACTTCAATAAAATCACAGGACAGGCAGCGTTTGGGGATATTCTCATTGTATCCTACATGCCACTTTTCACTTTGCCCAGGCTGATACACATCCACATTCGTGACCTTGAGAATTGCTAAGGAAATCTCCACTGTTGATGTGCTTTCACTTCTGATGTGCTGTGGCGTGGTATGTGCTGGGTGTGGGCTGTGCACCAGTAATTCTCAATACACAGGGGCAGTAAAAAAATTTTACTGAGAATTATGAAGTTGTTGTGCGAATTGGTCCCATCGTCTCAAAGGTGAGAGCTGCTCTACTGCTGCACCACTAGAAAGATACTAGTTTACACATTCAGAGTCATTTACAGGAAGAAGAGATTGTGGTAGAATTAAGCAATCTAAATGTAATCATAGAATCACACAATTGGGGTTGGAAGGGATCTCAAAAGTTCATCAAATCCAATTCTCTGCTAAAGCAGGTTCCCTGCAACAGGTTGCACTCATAGGCCTCCAGACAGGTCTTGAATATATAGAAGGAGACTCCACAACCTCTTGGCAGCATGTTCCACTGCTCCATAATCCTTACTGTAAAGTTCTTCCACATGTTTCTATGGAACTTCCTATGTTCAAATTTTAGGCCATTACTCCTTATCCTACCACTACATGCCACTGAGAAGAGCCTGGCCTCATCCATTTCCCTCCCACCTTTAGATATTTATATAAACATTTATCAAATCCCATCTCAGTCTTCCCCAGGTTGAACAGACCCTGGTTCAGCCTTTCCTCCTAAGAGAAGTGCTCCAGGCTGTTTGTCATCGTTGTGGCCCACTGCTGGACTCTTTCTAGGAGATACCTGTCTTTTTTGAACTGGGGAGCCCAGAACTGGATACAGTAGTCTAAATGTGGCCTCATCAGGGCAGAGTAGAAGGGGAGGATCACCTCCCTTGATCTGCTGACCATGCTGTTTTTAATGCCCCCCAGGATACCATTGGCCTTCTTGGCCACAATGGCAAACTGCTGGCTCATGGCCAACCTGTTGTCCACCCCAGGTCCTAAATAATGTAAAATAATGTACTTAAAACTCTGTTTAAAATCAGTTATGTTTTAGGAGTTGAGATATACCATCCTTTTGAAATGACACTGACCTACAACTACAGTAAAATACCTTGTTATTTTCTCTTAATGGATAAAAACAGGTACATAAAGTTGTGTAACAATGGGATTTCAGTAAGCTAAATTATTAAAAAAATGCAAACAGATAATAAAAAGCAATAAGTAAAAGATCTACGTTTCAAAAGCTGAAACAAAGCTGTCTTATACTTCATACAATTAGATTTGCTACAATGCTCATCCTATGCAGAACTTGAGATCCACTTTACCAGCGAACTTTCCAAATACATACTTTACAAAAGGCCATCTCATTACGCAGCCAATTAAAACGATTTGTTTGTTCATGATGGAATCTAATGTAGAGATTTGTTTTCTTCCAATAGATACCTTCTGCTAAGAAGCCAAATTGGCACAAGTTTATAATTGCTCTAGTTCCACTGGGAGCTACAAAGAAGTTTGTGAAGCTGATAATTCTTTAGTGCAAATGAACTAACAATAAAGACAAACCACTTATAAAATTTTCCACTGCGAAAATTGAGAAACATCGCAGCATCCAGAGAAAATGTAGAAGATTAAAAACCCCAGGATTTTATTGTATTACCATCTTTATTGTATTACTTATATTATAATATTTATTCTAGCATCTATATTATTTATTATGCATATATATTAGCATTTTCCAGTCATTAAGGAACTGGAGGCTCTTTTTTTCCCCTATCTACTGACATATATTATTATGTTATGATATATTATTTTATCAATTTTACAGGTGATATATTGATAAAGTCTTTCTCATGAGGATTTTAAGACCGACAACCAAATTGCAAAAGCTCATTCTTTCCCAAGCAATATAGTGAAGACTGTCACAGTTGTCACAGTGATAGTTTTGGATTCTGTTGCTCAGCTAAACCCATTAGTAATAAAATCCAAACTGGGCATAAAATTCAGTAGCTCAACGTGTTTTAAAATTGGAAGGAAAAACCAATAGAGCCTTATTTTGCTTGTAGTGAATATGAATGGAAATTTGCTGTGAGGCACACAGAACAAAATGCATCCTCTTCTCTGTAGCTCATTCATCAAATCTGTAGAATGTACAAACTCATGGATTATAGTACAAGTTATAGAGGGAACAGGAATAATGGAGATGGAGCTTTTAGAGATAAAACTGAGTCCTAATGAATGTGAGTGCAATTTTCAAAAAGAACATAGAGTTTCTATAGCCCACAGTAGCATTAACTTTGGTTTAGCTTACCTGACATTGTTGTTGCAATAGAAGCATTCACAAAATCCTCTAACAATTTTTGGCTTTGAACTTTGTTTTTCAGGTTTTATTTGAGGACAAAAAGTGTCAGAATCATGATCATCAGTATGCTTGGAGATAGATCCAGTCTCCCAAAGCTGACAGAGAGGCAGAGATCCTTGGTGCAGACCATGTAATTGCAGAGGAATGTAACCCTAATGGCAAAAACAAGTCACATTTTTGGATGACCAGAACTGCAGGCTGATTTGTCCTAGGTAGTTTCATTTTCAGAAGAGGTACAAAATAAATATTATCACTGAAGTTAGAGGAAAACCTGCTTACTTTCATCCTTTCTCTCTTGTGCAATCCAGCCTTAAATTGAAGTATGTGAAGGGGGTCTCGACTCTACAGAAGGACTGCTAGAGCATCTTGAAGCTGAAAACAGCACTGGGGTGAGACACAGATGACGCCAAAGGACACAAGCTGGTGGCTTGGGGAACAGGGTTTAGATCACATTGCACCATTAGCAGAGAACTCAGTTCCCTTCTCTTGGATACAAAATGTTGTTTTATACCATTTGCTGCATAAAACTAAAATAGGAGTATAAACTTAGCATGTGCTCATATCCATCCAAAGAGAAAAATCTCCCTCAGGGCATTTATATTTCCTCAAGAAAACCTATATATATATATATATATATTTTTTGTGGCTATAAGTGTGTGCCTCTCTGCATTTTGACTTGGTCACTCTGTTAAGTTCCAGAAGAAAATACTATTTTTGAGCTCTTCTCTTTTGGACAATAATGCCAGTTTGAAAGATCATTGTTATTCTTAGTGTGAATAAAATTAGAATTTAAACTTGTAAAATACATGGCAGCAGCTGATGATATAATAAAATGAAGTTTTGGAACTGATGAATAGTTTATACTGTGGGTGCTCAAATAAGATAAAGAATGGAGTTAATGCTGAAAAAAATGAGCTGGATACATCTCATTAAGGGCTTACTGCTGTATTTGCATTTTTGTTTAATACTCAAATCCTGGAGCACTGCAAATGAGCTGTAACTTTACAGACTTCAGAAAATAAATAAAGATTAGATAAATGCAGATGCTATGCAAATAGTTGATCAGCAGCAGGCTACTGAGCAGCCATTAACGAGTGCTGGAAAGTTACACAGGTGATCATGAAAGACCTTTCCAATAAGACTAAATGCCACAGTGATGTGTAAGTTCCTTCTGATTCTTTCCTGGAATTTGTCATACAGGCTGTGCGAGGTAATCTGAAGTTATGCCTTGTTAGGTGAGAAAAGATGATGTATCTGCTGGTGGGGAAATACGTGTAGAATTGTTATCGCGTAAAGAAGAGACAAATAACATAATTGCACAATGCCAGAATTATTGTAAGGGAAAAGAAATAACCTTCTCTATTATTTCTAGTTTTTCTTCATTACCAAATAACACATGAATATCTCCAGCCTTCAGGATCATACTCAGATCTTCTAAAAATGACTCATCCTAGACTAGATGAGACAGTTGCTCATTTATACCCCAGATTACCAAAGCATTTTAAAAGTCATTCTTTCACTATCCATTTATTTGTCTTCCCCATGCTTTCTTATTGGTTGTTTGTTATGAAAGAGATTTATAGTTTAAAACTCCGTCTTATTTATCCCCTTTCTTTTAATGAGTAACTATAAAATAAGCATCATTTTCCTAATGTGCATTTTGAGTGTCAGAAATAGGCAATTTAAATGTGAAGCTTCAAAACACTATTAATGCTGCAATTTAGTGACAAAATATCTCTCTGTTTCCAGTGCCTCTTGCCACATTTCTTCATTTTGATGATTTATTGTATTATTTATTTGGCTGTAACAGTTAGGGCCCAAAGTCGTTGGTTTATTTCTTTATTTCTCTGCAAATTAATACGTGGCAGGCTCTACTTTTGTTTGACAGTCAGCCGAGAGTGACGTGACATCAGCCCCCCATTGTGCCAGGCCCTTCTCAACACTTTTCCAAGACTGTCTCTCCATTCACTGCCTGTGTATGAAGTCTGAATACTAACTTGGGAAAGCTCAGCCTGCCATCATAGTCCTCGGCTCACCAGAGAGCAGCCACGGCTTTCTCCCTCTGATGACAAGGGGGAAAAGCTGTCACAACGCCTAACATGAAAACAGAAGTAATGATAGAGATTAGAGGATTTCTTGATGATTAGCTCAGCTTCATGTGCTCCAAAGCCTTCAGAGAGGATGAACTGTCTCAAGAAAAGCACTGTTGCTCAGGGAGTTTACCAGCCTCTCCTCTTCCCTCAAACATGCTATGAGCACGAGTAACTTCTTAGTACTCAGCGTGTGGCACGCACCGCTTCAGGGTGCTGGATTATATGCCTGCCTGCATGAGGCCCAGTGTAAATTATACAGCATCCTGCTGCTATTTGAAGATATCGAAAGAACATTTCAATTTTAAATATGCTTTCAAAATCTATAGACTGCCACCATGCCTGCATTAGATATACAATTGCATTGAAAATGTTTTCAGACAGCTTTATACAAACTGGACGTTTGGAAAAATACACTGTGGTGCTCTGACAGCTGAAAAGGGATGCATTGTGCACAACGAAGGCCTCCCACAGCTTTTACTCCTCCCAAACTTCAAAGGCTGTAAAAACAGCATAGGTGCCCTATTCCTACACTTACTGTGTATGAAGCAAGGGAGGCATAGCATCAGTATTGCCCTTTAGGGCTGAGGCAGTAAGCCCCAGAGATGTGAGATTCCTGTCTTAGAGTTGTACAGCAGACCTATAAAAAATTCCCTTGCTCAATGCCCTAATCAAATACTGCTAAAGAGCTGACTTAAATGCATTCCAGTGATGACATCCACACTGACAGCTAATAGTTGCATTTGCCACTGGAAAAATATTTGTCATTGCAAAGTTTGGGCCTGAATAAAGGATTCCTGTGTCTCTGCAGGTTGCAAGCCCCTTTTCGTTGAGGTTTTGTTCTGTAGTTGTAATCCTTGCAAAAATACAGGAATCCAGTTCTGGAGATGAGCACATAGAAAGCATAATCCTCCTCTGACTAAGCATTCAAAGAGCCTGAGGGGCTATTTCTGGAAGGGGCCAAAGCTGTTAACTTGCCAAGGTAAACAGTAGTTATGGCCTTATTGTGAAACCGCATGATTTACTTTGATTAGCAGCTCATTTTGCCGCCACAAGAGCAAAACTTGAAATATCCTTACAGCTTACTATTTCCTGTGTAAGGATAATATCTTAGCAGTGGACATGGTGAACATGTCTCCTGGACAGTGGGGAAGTAGGTGCTGAAGAAAAAAAAAGCCATTTCGAGACACCCACAAAAAACCAGGTAAAATTATATCTGTAAAACCTGTCCAGGCTTGCTGTGCTATTCAGGAGGGGCCCAAACAAGTGTTTTGGCACATTTGTACTGTTGATTTTACCTTGATGTGTTTTTGTGCAATATTTAGCATGAGAACACATTATTTTTTACCACAAACTACATTTCTGCTAGGAGGAGGAGGTGCATCATGTTACCAGGAGGGTCTCTAAAGCCCCACTCCCAGGCTCAGCTGCAATAGTCTGTATACAGAGACCTATAGCACAGTTCCTAGACTACGGGCTGAACAACCCTGTGGAGCAGGGTTTGTGTGAATCCCCCTAAACTTCAAGATCCTGTGTAAAACTTGAGGCACCCAGGAGTTGGAACAGCTGTGTTCTCTGTCCAATTTACAAGCCACCAACAGTATAAGACTGCACATGTCCAAAATTCTGCCATTAGGAGCATGAATTATATCCACTTGCTATTCAGTTTCACCCTGGGTTTTACTGTGGAAAGACTTAACGTCTGCACAGAGCTTGAAACAATAGCTTGAAAGATATATATTCTCAACCAGAAATAAAATAAAAAATACTGAAATTTTCTAAGAGAAGTATGAGATAAATGCCATTTTACTGAATGAATTCACCTGAAAGAACACATCAACCAGAAAATTGTTCTCTACATGCACCTGAATGCTCTTTGATTGCTACAGTCAGTCACAGACCATCACATTAGTCTGTGAAAGAAGAAACTGCAGACTAACTGCAGAGACTTGGGGACATTAGGCCAGCAGGGCTGGGAGACGCTCTGAAAGTTTCTCTCCCAGCTCATACAGTGCGACTCTGCTGAGCATTTTGCAGTTTAGCTAACTGCAGAGGAGACTGTCAACTATTTTTCCAAGTGCTAATCATGCCACTTTTGTGGAGAATAAAAGAGGGACATAATAGGAACAAGAAGTGCCCGGAAAGAGGAGGATGGAGATGGCCCATCTGAGAGCAACATTTCAGATGTTTGCAAGGTCAATGAGCCCAGGCTGCACAGTCCTTCAGTCCAGTCCTATAGTGCAACATCACAATCTCTTTCTGTTCTCATCTGAACCAATCATTTATCTTTTACTTATTTTAATTATTGGGTAAATTGGTCATTTCCTTATTCTGACATTTTAATTTTCTTTGAAGAGATAGAGTAATTAGAGAAAAACTACCAAGATCATCATCTTATATCATCGCTCCTCAAGATGGGAGCAGACTTTTTCCCTTTGAGTGATGTTTGTACAATGTTTGGATATAAGAAAGGCCTGAATAACTCACACAAACAATCTACTATATCCAAAAGGCACAGAAACACAACACACACACACACACACACACACACACACACACACACACACACACACAGAAAATTCATTTCACATTTTTTACCCCAGTGATTTAGTTCAGGTTTATTAAGTCTATTTGACCCTTAAGTCATATACTGACATTTTAATTTTACTGTCTGACATTTAACAAATCCTTGGCAGTCCTGAAAAAGTTAATGATTACAGAAAAAGCTCTCCACACAGTTAACTTAAATGTATGCAAGTAAAATAATTAACAGCACCTTTTGTTTTATCATATAAAATTGTTCACAGTGGTGATTTTTAATTGCATATTCAGCATGTAGATATATTCACAGCATTTTGACTAATAGCTTGCCCTATTTCTTAAAGTGACTTAAAATAGCAATAGTTAAAAAAGTAGTTAGGCAACAAGAAGTAGAGAGTGCTATAATAACAATTTGTAATATTTCTAACATTTGGCAGAGTTCTCTCTCCTTCACGCAACTGACCCAGGGAGACAGTATTACTGGAATGAAAGTGTTACAGTGCCTTTGCAGATTTCCTACAACAGAATCCTGTCCCTCCCAGCTATTTGCAAGAAGTCCTACAGGAACAATTATGAAATACTCTCATTCATTTGGCACAATGGCATATGGAAATTTCCTGCAACACTAATTACTATGGTTGCAATTTTTAGCCAAAAATGTCAGCGTCTAGGATTTAATTAGTCTGCTGCAGGATTTTAAAACTGACCTTCTAGTTTAGTTAATTAATTTGCCTTTTTTTTTTTTTTTTTTTTTTTTTTTTTTTTTTTTTTTCTTTCAGAGGACCCTGTCAAATCAGTTTTTAGGAGATTTTAATTAAAAAGAAATCACTACTTCAAATTCTAGCACAATATCTAAAAGCAGTTTTAAAATATTTTTAGCAAATAAAAGCAGTGAGGTCAAGTTCCTATTGCTTTAGAGTGCCCCTCTTGAGTGCTAAGACTACTAACCGAGTATCTGTGAAAAGCACTTTGCAAAATGTAAAAGTGTAATTAAGTTTTCCCCCAATTAACAGTTCACTCCTATGCTTTCATCAGCACTCTCTGCTGATACTTTTTTTTTTTTTACAGGATTTTCTTACAGCATTAATTAGAGTTCTGTTTCTAAAACTAAAAACCAACATACTAAAAATCTTGGACAGTTTGAATTGCCTCAGTTTCATGTCAGTGGCTGAGGCTGATTTCTCATTCGAACCAGAAATCTTGATATAAATTCAGCTTCAGAGCTATAAAGACAGACCTGTGAGAAAGATTTTTTTTGTTCATTTTTATCTTGACATGAGTCAAAATATGCCTTTTATTCTATCCTCTTTCTTTGTGACAGTTACTCTGCTGAGAAGTTACACATTACTCTTTCCTGTGGAGAAAATTAAAAACAAGCTATCTAGCAGTTCCAGCTCTGCAGCGCATTCCAGCTACTGAACTGTGTCATACTGTTTTAAAAGAACTACAGTACATCTCCTGAAATGGAAGAAGCTGTGACTTTTTAGGTGCAAAAGAATCAATAAAAGGATGGAAAGTACACGGGCATAGCTGAGACTGCTCTTGACACACAAACCCAGACACAATTACGAGCTATGGTGTGCCGTAATGGTGGGGGCTTTACAGCTAAGATTTAATCAATGGTAGTATGAATGCTGCTAGCTAACGTGCAAATGAGCACTACGCTTGTGAAAGACAGTGAACTTCAGCGTGCAAAAGGAAAAACTTTGGCTGGAGCTATTCATTAACTTCTAAACAATAGTGTATTAAGTCTGATAAAGTATCTCGATAAGACCATGCAGCCTGGAACAGTTCCTCTTGCCACTGAGCAGTGTTGACATGCCTAGGAGGAAAGCAGACTAGGTCTGTAACAAATACTGAGAAGTAATTAAATTTCTTTCTCATCAGGGGTGCTGCCCTCCACCAGTTATGACCTGGAAGAACTGTGTTCCCACTGCCAGCCCTTTCTGCTCTGCTGGCAGACAAGAGCTTTGTATCCAACTTCAGTTTTACTGCATTTTCATTTCTTTTTCCATCCTTCTAGGTTGCCTTTCAGAGACATTTTATTTGAGGTTTTCACAGTGTTTTTCCTTACTCTTTGTTTAGTTTGTTTATTTTTCTCCAAAAAATAAAGAGGCAGGTGAATTCTTCTGAGTCATTGAATCTGAAACACTTCCCAGGACAGTTATCACATCTTGCTCACTCTTCAAAGGCTGTTCCTAAGGCCTACCTGGTGCACTTCAAAGAAAAGCATGAGAAGTTCCATGTGAGACAAGGCATATTTACCTAGAAAACTTGGTAAGATTGTCTTGCAGTAGCACTTGAAAAGCTGAATGCTCCCTGCTCCCTATTGCTGCATGTCCTTCAATGTTCTTGCTGCGAGACTTTGAGGTAGTCGTTGTCCTCCAAGTTCAATGTCTGCCTGGTGACTGAACATTTTTCAATAGGTCTCAAGTACCCAGAGAGTTTCACTGTTATTCTTTCCCAGCCATCAAGTGCAGAACACAGCTAAAACTAGTTAACAACAGAGGACAGCATTTTTGAAAAATGCAGGTAATCTTAGCTCTCCCTGGCAAGGCTTGCAGTGGATCTATAGTCATAGATCCACCTACTTCCCTCAAACTTATACTCATCCAGAGACAGCACAGGTGTAAGAGTGGCATAATTGTGATACAGTCATTGCCATCGAAGAAAGCCCTGGTGAGACATAATCCCAGAGCTATCACCTAGGATAGCCATTAGGACAAGCAACAGCTGCACTGATGCATATCCACCACTCAATCCATCTGCTTCTGCCAATGTTCTGGTACAGGGAAGTGGCTCCCTTACAAGTGCAAGACGCTGCTAAGTTTTAGATATAGAAGAAATGCTTCATTCATTAAAGAAGATCAGGTTGCAGAAGAAGTAATGAGTGAGGAGGCAAAAGTACAGATAGAAAAGAAGTGAGATTTGAAGGAGGGGAGAAAGAAAGTATTCGAGGAAAAAAAATTGGAGATGATGGCTATTTAACACCTTAAAAAAAAAAAAAAAAAAAAAAAAAAAATAGCTTCACAGCCCCTTGTCCAAAGTTAATGCCAGAA
>VXAB01003460.1:705648-859540 GCA_013399175.1 Odontophorus gujanensis | reverse complement strand
CCCCACCCCTTTTCCCCTACCATGTTATAAGGCTATCAGTTGACTGTTATTTTAAGTTGGTTACTCTCAGTCTGAGGATACTTCATTTCAACAGAAAAATATCAAAGCGTAACCTTTCTCCACAGTCATTTCCCTTCTTTGTCTCTGAAATGTTCCCAGGCTGAAGATAAAAAGACAATGGAGAACATAAACAAGGTCCTGACTCAAAATGTTATTTTCATCATAGGTATGGGCTATATATACACTTACACATAAGTATATACACATATATAACCTATGTATATATACCCTACTGAGTTCAGGAGTAGGTATCACTAGAACAACAATAATTTAAATGTAGTGTATGGGTTTTTTTTTTTTGCTAAAAAAAACCACAACAACACTGAAATAGAATTAGTTGAAGTATATAACAAAACTAAATAATATTAGATATATTTCCAAATTTTCAGTACTAATAGTTTGTTAAAAATTACCTAACTATTCATTTTAGTTCATTTTGTTACTTATCAGAGCTGGTTTAAAATTCTTAAACAAAAATCTAAATTTCTAGCTAAAAATACTAAATTCCTTGTCAAGAACTGCTTTCCTGTTGGAAAGGTCTGACAGTTTCAGTGGTGCTCTTATTCAGTGAGCAACAGAACTGAAATAATTGTGACAGAGACAAAGATATGGTCTTGTTCACGTACCTCAGTTTGCTAGGAGTAACTGTTAAATGTGTATGCTATTTTCCAAAAGAACTGATGCAAGGAGTAGAAATAGTAATGCTCCCAAAATGTTAGACTAATACTTCTGAACCCATCATTTCAATAACAACAAATCTGGATTTTATGCACAACTTGTTAACACTGCTCACTCATTGGTGGTGTCCAGGAGTCGGTGTTTGAAAACCATGGTTTGATGATAGGATACAGTGGGAGCTAACTATTATTGAGGGATTTGGTATAATACTTTACTAAAAACATGGGGGGAGAGAGAGAGAGAGACAAAGAGAGAGACACAGAGAGAGAGTGAGAGTGAGAGAGAGGAAGAAAGAAAATTACAGTTAGGGTCCTTACCTAGATTCCCAGGAAAGCTTTGCACAGAGTATGGAAAGGACCAAGGTGTCCTATGGGGGCCACATCCATTTCCTGAGGTATTTGAGGGGAATAAACATTCAGTAGATGCCACGTATTATGTATTAGCTATCTGAAGAATCAAACCAGGACAGCATATAGAAAGTGTCATCTTGCATCACGTAAAGAATTTATGGGGTATAAAGCCAGTGAGAAGAAGGATAGAAGAAAAACACACTGATGAATCTCATATGGTCTGCATAAATTCTATCACGATATATAGTGGTACACAAGTATATACACACCACTAGTAAACTGCCAATTTGCAAATCCAAAGAGATGTGTATGTTTCCATTTTGTGAATCCAATGAAATGTGTATATTTCCATTATACAGCTCTTTCTGGGTCAGGTTGTGTGATATACACAAGGACTTTGCCAGTGTAATTATGAGGTACAAACCAAGAGAAAGAAGGAGAAGGAAGCAGATTTACCCTGTTTGTGGCAGGAGGGATGAAACTAGATGATCTTTAAGGTCCCTTTCGACCCAAGCCATATTATGATTCTGTGATTTTGAGCTGATCTCTTCTTTCTTGTTCTTGCCCCTTGAACAGTGTGAACCATCTTTTGAAGAGGTTCAGTGGAAGAACAACATACTCTCTTCCCTCCTGGCCTTCTAAAATAGTGTGGAGGATTAAAAAGATAAAAGCTATGAAACTTTATTGCATGTAAATATTCTTCAAAATCTAGAATCTAAAAGAGATTTAAAACATATTTTTCTTTTCTTATTCTGTGGCAGCCAAGTGAGTTCTCTCATTAATAGATCAAGTATAAATAGCCCACACAGTTAGCTTTGGTAATTTTCAAAATATGATATGCATAAATTTAACTTTATAATATCATAAGTGTGACTATATGAAGAAATAATAAATGATAGTCTTCATAATGCAGCTTTAAATGTTGTCAGAATTTTTTATTGCTGCAGCAAGAATCGTACAATCCATCTTGAGGAGTATGAGGAAGATAATTTCCCTTCTTCTATGCCTACTCCCAGTGCCTTCCAATCCAAAACCAAATAATTTGCAGCAGTCCTTCTTAGGTAGCTCAACTGATATTTTGCCTCTGAACTGGAACAGCAGCACTTTGGGCTGAGTTCAGTTTGGCGAATTTAAGAACAATTGACAGGGAACCCTCTAGGCCATGTCATCTGAGTCCACAAATGCTACTGGTTTCACTAGTCTGCAACATCTTGGAACCACTAGAGACAAAAGAATATGAAATCTAAAACTGAAAAAGTGTCACAGAAGGGGTTCATTTTTCAGAAATAGAGGTTCAGAACAAAACAAGGGGGAAAACTAGCTGGCTAGGAACAGAAGACTCATAGAAATAGGATGTGGGGGATGAAAATTTTCAGAAAAGTCAACCAATCTGCACCCAAGATTTCCAAGTTTTGTGACCTTTCTTGTTCAGTAGCACCACATCTCCTTAGGTCCGCTGTGACTATAGTCTCCAGAGACATGCTTGCACCTATACTATGTGGTAGCTTGGGTAACTGGGACAGCACACAGATTGGCACAGTCAACTATACATTTGCTCAGGTATTGAGTCAGATCATGGAAAAACCATGCAAAGCCCTGTTTTGCCATGACTGCCTTTTCAGTAGCTCTGAGCATCTTTATGAGGGCATTGGAGGGCGTAGCAGTCAGTCTCTCATTTGCCTAACTCTTCAAAGTGCAGTCACACCCGTCGCTTGAAAACAGTAATGCTCTAGACCTCTTGTCCTTGTCCAGCATAGCTGGTGAGTTAGGATTTTTCCATGTCTTAGAACTAAGCATCCTGCAGTGCAGTCTGGGTCAGACTCTGCCATATTATGCAAAGTACAAACACTCAAAGTCACAGAGTTCTTGTGTGGTGGACCCAGAGGAGGAAGTAACTTTCCTTAATGAGATAAATGAAAGAGAAGATGCTGTTATTATACACAACTGTTATGATGGAAAGTCCGAGGTAATGTACTGCTTCCCTAGTATTAATAACTAGCTGAAATGGAATAAACATTCACAGATTTATTCACTATCTATATGATATTTTACTAACTGTATGTATAGATATATATACATACCCAAACACACACACAAACACACATGCACACACACACATATGCTTGTCACTTTCTCCCTACATTGGATAGAAGCAAATAGTGGGCAGGTGAAGCATGTTATTCTTGATTAACCCAGGAAATATGATATTTACAGGAGTAGAAAATATTATACAAAATTGTCCAGGATCCTGACCTTTATCAAATGTACAATACATTCAGGGTCTTATGGGATACCTGGATGAAGCATAGGGTTGAGGAAAGCCTCCTGTTGTCTTTGCCTGGCTGACATTCTTCCATTAGCTTGTCCCCAACAAAAACTGCAGTCTTTCCATTCACCTTCCCTGAGAGCACAGTCTCAGTCTAGTTGGAGCTGAACACCACTACTTCAGATGGTCTCAGACAGGTAGCACAGTAACCTACCAAGGGCCAGGGGAACACATTTCATTTTCTTTTACAAAATTCTCTGATCACAAATTCATTCAGAGTAGGCTCAAAGGTTAAGTCCTGCTTGCCAAAAAGTCTTCCAAAACTGAGAATGGCCCACCCAAGAAACATATCCACCAATGTTCATTAGAATGCTCACTAGACCTGTGCCAGTGAAAAGCTCTGCTTTTAAAGTGATGTAAGCTAAGACCAAACACTAGCTGTAGAGTTCGGTCCTTAAGAAATCAGACTGAGTTGCAGTACATTTACAATTCATCTTTTCAATAAAACCTGTCCTCAGGGATGGTATCAGTAAATAGGGGAGGAAGACAAGCAGGAGAGGAAAAGAGAGAAGCATGCAAGAGGTATTTTTTCTTCTTTTTCTTTCTTTCTTTTTTTTTTTTTTTTCCAAGCATCGAGGAACTTTTTTTCTCCTGTTGTCATGGGAAAAGTTACCCACCTCCCAGTCTTTATCTTAAACCAGGATTTGTTCCTTTTTATTGCTACACATCCCCTCTATTTCTTCACTGGCACGGTTAAGCACTCTGCTTCATGTTGAGCCCATCCTTATTTTGCCACCTCAGAGCCATTTTGTAACATATGGTCTATTAGGTGTAGATGTGCAGCCACTTACATAACTTAAGGCTTGCTGGAGTACAAAGACCTAAGTATACAACAGATGCACAAATGAACATGGGGTTGAACGTGCTGTGGATACAAAATGATGATGATACTGCTCAGAATCAGATTTATCCAGCTTCTCCTGCAGAGTACACCTGTCTTCTGCTGGCGATACACGCAGTTCCAGCCAGTTCCTAGTGCAAACCTAAGCTTAGATCTTCCTTCCCTCATTAGTGCACTTGTGACTACTTCTCCCATACCTCATTTGCACAGGGTATCTATGTGTTTGTCAAAGCATTTCATTAGCATATTCAAGACATACCCCCAGTAGACTTGAATAGATTGCACACAGACTCAAAGAAATAAAACCTAGATGAGCAAACAGAAGTATACCTTGTGGGTTCTCAACAGGTTTTAAACAAATTACCAGAAAGAAGATTGAAAGTCATGACAGATTTAGTAGTATGAAAGCAAGTCTTGTTTGCTACTTTGTTCAAGTTGTTCATGCTCCCCTGTAAAGGATGCTGTGTTCCTCATGTCATCAAGACATTTCAACTCCTGTTTTCTGCCACTCCATGACATTTCAACTCCTGTTTTCTGCCAGATGGAGCTATTCTGGAGGCCGGATATTAGCTCCTGCTCCTTTGTTCTGTTCAGGTAGCACAAAGGCAATAGAGCTACATCCATCCTACTGAGAAGCCTTTGAGAACTCTTCATGTGGGGTAATTCTGATATAAATGAGTTTACACCATCTGCTTTTCCTTCTGACACTCGTATCTGGGCATACTCAGGAGGGTTTGAGCATAGCGATGAGAGTGTTGGGCTCCTGACATCTTGGGGGAATCTTGAGGAGACTGCAGCATGCACTAAAATTTATAGCAAATTTATTGTAGGCTTTAAAGCAATGAAGAAAATATGTTATGAAGCAGACTGTCCAGGCACAGGCCTAGTTCCGGAGTTCTCTTTATTACATATTATAAAAACTTATTTCCCAGTGAGTGGGACAGCAAGTCAGCTTTCACTCCTTCACATAGTATTACAGCTCCAGGTTTGCTTGCAAGCCCGGTATCCCATCCACACACCACACAGGGTCTTCCTGCCCCACACCCCTCCTCCCTTCACCAGGTCACACCTGTTGTGTTCAGCATGCTTTTACATCTCTGTGACTGCAGTAACTCTGTCAAAACTGGTTCATAAGCAAGCAAGAAGTAGGGGCAGACAGAGAAGGCAAACACAAGAGCACCATTTCTTTGGGACTTCTTACCTGCAAGAAATCAGGAACCTTTTCCATTGCCTGCTGTAACCACGCAGATAGTGTGATGTAAAGCAGGCTCTGAGGCAGTGGTAGGTCTTTTATTAGCAAATCTCTCCTATTTAACATCCTCAATGGCATTGCTGCCAACAGTTTAATCACCTTAGAAAGCCACGGATCCCTCTGACAGTAAAGGATACTACCTCGAATTACCTCAGCTGCTTCTTCCCGTGGCTATATTGTCAGACATTATCAGCAAATATTTGCTTGTTATAGACTGTCATTGGGGGAAAAAACATGCCAGTCTTCTTGCCTTCCAGGTAACTAATGCTTTGTTGTTTATCCAGCAAAGACCATCTTCTTCAAATTGTTCTTTCTGTGTATATTGCTCATCCAGACAGGCTGACAAGTGACAAGCTGCAGCCACTATCAGAAGTAATTCTGAGTGTATAAAAGAGTGAAACCTTTATATTTAAAAAGGCAAGAGTTTGTTTTCTCATTGTCTCCACCTGCATCTTCCCAAACTCCATCTCATGGTTTATACACAGGGTAGGGTAGTATGAACATTGCTGACAATGAAAAGCCTTATTGTTCTTAAAAGGAGAGATATTCTGCTGTATATTTTAGGAAATGAGGGATTTTGGAGCTGGAAAATTGCATGCATTTCAATCACAGTTTCCCAAGTTCAGTATAAAATGATGAAACGATTCTACCTAATGCTTTCAGCTTCTATTTCACTTTGAAAATATTAAGAAATATTCTATAGTTTTGAGAAAACATCAGACTTGAAAACACCCACATTTTTCCTCTTTTATTTCCTGGCTCTTTTGTATTGTGCTACAGAAAAGCTAAAGCCTTTATTTTATTTGGTTAGGAGTAAAGAGAAAGGTAGGAGTTCCAATTGAAATGCAGACACTACCTGCCAACTTTCATGCCTCTCTTTTGAAAAGCACAGAGGGAACAGGCTGAGGCTGCCATGCAAAGTTGTAATACAGTATTAAACACATATTATAGAAAACAAGATCTTCACCACAGTAAAATGTGTAATGACTGGTTTAAGCATAATTGTGAGCTGCAATAATAATAAAGCATATAGGAAGCACTATTTCTTAATTAATGGCCCATTCTTTTGGTATAAATGCAGCTGCTTTGTACCTTAGGTGTATATAATTAAGTGTATCATAAAGTATGGTTACGTTCATCTAATGATCAAGCATGGTAATGGAGCCTCCATGACTAGGTGCTATTTTACACTTAAAAAAAAAAAAAAAAAAGATATGGATTAACTGGGCTTGCTTTTAAACAACATAAACTTCTTTAAAATTCAGACAGATGAGTCATAAACAAGGGAGAATTTGAAGTCTTCCAGCAACCACTATTAACATAAATCATGCAGAAAAGTGACTGAGTCTATTACACACTCTCCCCCTAAACACTGGCTGCATGCTAGAAAAGCAATCTTCAAATGCATTTTAACCTCCGTCATTCACAGAAAGACAAATTATTTTGTTTTAGTCCTTAACAACTAAGAACTAAAAATTTATCTGAAACCGTTTTATGTTGGCTTAAATACTGATGGTGTTTCCACAAACACATGAAAATGCACATTGTGCCTCTCTCCCATATAGACTTGCCTTTTTCATGCTGTAATTCACTGCAACATATAAGCCTTTATTCCTTTTTCTGTACAGGGAGTCGTGTAACTCGGAGTGTTTTCCTGTTGTGACGGAGAAGATGAGGAATTATAAAAGACTAACACTACAATTTAACGCTTCAGAGAAACAGTGTATATCATTACTCCACTGTAGCCAAGCACACTAATTAATATTTATTACACCTGTCAAACCAGTAGCCATGGTCAATCCATTGCTGCAGCAGTTCAATGGGAGGCTGGGCACCATATTTCTCCTTGGCAGGCATGTTTAGGTCATCAACAAAGACAAAAGCCTTTTTCCCCAGTGGAGCACTGTAAACCCTCTTCTTTCTCCTGCAAAATTAAACCATTAATTTTATTCATGTTAATTTTCATCTTACTTTGAAACAGCAGAATAAAGCGAGAGAGGGAGAGAGAGAGAGGGAGGAAAAGAAGAAAAGAGAAGAAAGAAGGAAGGAAAATCACACACTTTCAGGGGAGCCTGCCTGACATTATTATTAGAACCGGTTCTTTTGGAATCCATGACCTTTTATTTTTATCAGATGTGCCGTAAAGGTCACAGAAACATGGGGAGGACATAGTTATAAATCCACATAGAGTTTAATCAAAGATGGCACATTGTTCTGAAGTAAACAAGCTAATAAAACTATTCCTGTTTAAATTAAAAATAAAAAAGGAAAAGAAAGAAAAATCTTTGTAAAAGGCTATCAACAAAACTGATGATTATGAATGGCTACCAATGGAATTAATTAGGCAAGAAGGATTATAATAAGCGAATTTTGGTGTTGCACCTACAGTAGGCACTTTGGCACCCTGAGTGAAGTGCTTTTATTTCCAGCCCTGCACCTCGTTCCAAAGCATGTCACAGTGCACAGCATGCTGCTGGGTAGCTGCATTCACTCCAGCTAATTACAAGACAATGAGAACTTGAACTAAAGGCGACTACAGAGCAGATTGCTTCAGTTCTGCCAGTTTGTTTCTTGATTGCACCATGAACACTTTGACACTCTGAAATAATAGCATAAATGTAAGTGAGCTGGGATATTACACCCTGCACTTCAACACGTAGTATGAAAACAAATTTTAATTACTGGCCCTACAAAAACAACTTTTTCTCTTTCTTTCCAGAAGTACCTGGTAGGGCTGTCAGCGAAAGGATACTGTGCTCAAGTGAGGATAACAGGTAAGCCAAAATGTCAAAAATAAGGAATTTCTCTGCTCAAGCTGGATTTGTTGCACTGGGTGCCTGATAACTATCTAGCATAGCTAGGTATTCATGCTGCTGGGACCAGAGGGTGAGCCAATGTAAGGCTCCACAGCAGAGTTGAAATAGCAGGTACCTACTGTGCACACTGTAAAACAAATTGAAAAACTGCTTACAGGAGGAGGAATACTGTACTTGCTTCTTTTGGAGGGGGCAGATAACACCTTAAAGAAGCCCACTGCTTCAGGATTTCTCGGGAGCGCAGAATTCAAATCTCAAGGCTTATAGAACATTCTATAAAAGGGTTAGGGAATGGGTGTTTTAACATTATAGGTGCACACGAATGGCATCATGCTTCTCCCTACAAAAGACAGTGGGCTGGGTTTTCAGACCATTGGCAATATACAGAGAAATAGATAAATGTTTTGAAAATCTTTCTGACTGTCCAACTAACTCTTTGAAATAAAAACTGGCTGTCAAACCCACTAAGATACATTTGAAAATCACTCTAGCAGCTACATGACTCAACAGATGTCTAAATACCCTTGGAAATACAACCCCTTACGGTTAGAGAGATGAAGAGAGATGTGTACATATTTTTCCTCTCCTGCTATAACTTGTTACTTGGAAGGATCTAGATTCACAGGGAAGATCTAGGTCATGACACACACAGCTTTAGGCACTCTGCCTTCTTGCACACAGCCCCAGTCTGAGTACTGGAGACTTTTCCATACAGCCCCTGGGGAGTGCTGGTCACTGAAAAACAGGTCCAGCTCAGCACCTGCTCAGCACCTGCACCACCAGTAGACAGCAAACATCAAAGCAAGACAAAATCCCACTTTATAGGGAGGGTTAATCACCCTTTTGCTCTCGTTTCCCATGTAACAGCTCATTTATTGGTATGGGAAGTGAAAACTGGGCCAATTCCAGAAAAATGCCCTGGGTAGGTTAGTTCTGATGAAGAGTGGCCTAGATGCCCACCCAGGTGGAGGGGTGCCTGGGGTCTGCAGTGCTCAGAGGCCTCCGCAGCACTAACTGCTGGTGTCTGCCTTGTGAGTCTAGCCTATATTTCCCAGCTCTTTAATTCCTCCACAGGGTTTATTATGTGAGGCTGGTGAAATGTATCAAGACCTACACAGTGGGCTGAAAGTGGAAAGGAGCCATTTTCTGTGTGCAAATGATTATAGAGCTAATCCTCAGGTCTTTTGTTAGCTGTCGTGCCTCTCCCTTAAACGCTGTCAGGTGGTTGTAGCACCATAAAATAGGTTCAAAATAATGCCTGAAATTAATACAGCTTGATTTAGTTGACCGTTTATTTCATAGCCCTAGTTAAAATGTTGTGGAGCTTTAACAGAAGATAAACTTTGTGTTTGGACTTTTAAGCTAGAATAATTCTAGCAGCGCAATGCTGCTCTAAACATGCATGTTTAGAGGGCCCAGTGTTACATTATTTCTCATTTTCCCTGACTAATGAACTGTTTGTTAGCCATCAGTTAATAAAAGACAGGTAGAGGAGGTATATCAGAGTGTACTTTGTACCAGAGTCACAGGATTTAGATGCAGAGAGACCTTGTATGGCATTCATGTTCTTACCAATACTGAGCTGTTTTGTATTCTGTATTTCAGCACAGTTCATCTTACATGGCCTAAGAAATGCTGCATTCATTGTTTCTCCTGGAACCTATTCATTAATGGCATTTTTTTTCCTAATATGCAGCCTAAACGTTCATTACTTTATTATGCTTCACAATGAACTGAATTCAATGCTCCCAGCATATAGTTGTAATTTTTACCTATCAGCTGGAAATGTACTCTACTGTATGAAAGAATTATCATACAGTTACTGCCTGATAAAACATTAGTCAAACCTTGTAATGTTTTCAAATCTTAAGCTATTAATAATTTAACATAATTAATTCAAAACACTTTACTCAATATGAACCAGAGAGAGACGATGGAGAAATGATGCATATTCCATCTTTCAAGGGTGGAATTAAATATGGAAAACAAGAAAAGAATAAAAAGCTGCCAACACTTACTTAGAATGTAATTCACCTGTTCTGAACTCACTACACAATTCACATTTCTAAGACCTTCAGCTAACTTCATAGGAATAAATAAAACCCTTTCCCCTATAATCACAAGTGAACAATTTGACATAGTTAGGGGTGTTTGTCAAGCACAAGAAGGAAATAAATGAATTAACAAATGGGGCAGATTTTTCTACAAAGAGTAGTAACAATTAAGTGAAAGAGCAATCTTGTAGAAACTGTTTTAAAATGCAGAGGTTCCTTCCTTTTTGTTAATGCTTATCAGCAAACAGTATTGTATTGCTAATGCTTTTGCTTGATTAAACCTTCTTTGAAAGCAGCTTATTGTTGCTCTTTTCATGATGAGTATGCTTTTAAAATTTTGTTTATTTAAATCAAGGCTGGACTCAACCTTTGTTTTCCTGGTTGGAAATTCTTGCTGCTAGAAATAACTGCAGGTGCTAAATTATGGCACAATACATCGCAGCTGCAGAAGTGCACCTGGAAAAAATTAGGCTAGTAATGAAAATTTCACCTGAAAAGTGCCAAATTGAAAGTCTCAGAGACTGAATGCTTCCATTAAGCTACAACTCAGGAACAAACCAAGTAATAAATATTGAAAGTTTCTCTCTTCACTTTGACCAGGAGTACTTATTTCAGAAATTGTTGCTCTATATTTGAGGGAAGAAAGGGTGAACACAGAGAGCATGTTCATCTCTCATCTCCATTAAATCCCTTAGCCAATCTCCACTGCCAATAGAGGTACCAATTAGTGCTAATTGTAGTAGACACTAATAGTGTAGACACCTGTCACTATCTATTGAGCTCGGGCCATCAGTAAATTCACAAAGGCCACCAAAAAAGCATTTGGAATAACAATGATGATCATTTTGGTACTGACCCAGTCTGAAATTAAACTGTTGATTCTGAGGTAAAAAGCTGAGCAATGCTTTCAAAGGTGCAATAATTTAATAAAAGTGATGCACACACACACACACACACATAGATATATATATATTCTTTTTTACTACAGAAACACACAAAAATGATACAGGACTGGTTACCATAGCAACAGCGCTTCCTGCGCTGCACGGACCAACAATCCCTCACTATTTTGGAGCCTTACAAAGGATTTGTGCTACATTGGAAGAAGCTGAGTGGCAAAACCTAAATATCCCCTTGGGCAGTGGCAGGACCTGTGTGGAGAGACAGATGAACCCCAACCAGTCCTGATCCCCTGGGCAGGTGACATGCACATCACTTATACTCACAAAGGCAGTGTTCAGGTTCTACTATTTCATGTGTAATAATGTAATAGTTTTGTATGTAATATGTCACAATGCAGTGAAAGGTAACCACCTTTCATTTTGACAAAAAGCATGCAGTCTGTCAGCTCCATTGCAGCAAGGGCAGTTCAAGGGCCGAGCCTGAGCATGTTTCCAGGCCACTTACCGATTATGTGCTGTAAGTCATTCCTTTAAATGCTCCCTTCCCTCAGAGTAGCTGCAGGAAAGACAAAAACCCGTTTGGTATGAATCATGCTAAACCAGCCGTCCAGATACAGGACATGTGCTGCTTGGCTTGGGAATGGTAACCAGCACCTGTTGTTTTTGGGGAGCGTGTATTTCCTGCAGTTATTCTGCAAGCACTCCAGGCATGCTCTGCAAGCATTTCTAGAGTGATAACAAGCCCATAAAACACTGAATGTTAGAGATTACATGTAGGCAGGATGGAGAAAAATTAAATCCATTAAAAATCCCTGCCAGGACATGATTAGCTATTATTATTTTTTAATTCACTGTGCATAAGAGAAAAGCTAACAAACATAACTGAGAGGGAAGTTAACAAACACATTAATTTCCATTTTAACTTAGGCCTCTTGCCTAGAATTAATGGAAGTGGTAACTCATCTAGATGACTAAGATCTGTTTGGAACCCTTCTGGATGAAAGAGCTCTGCAGAAATGCCATTTGTGAGGGGGTTTTCTCTAGTGATGAAAAGAACTGCAGGCAGTACTTGGAGCAGGTCATTCTTCCTTTCTATGCATAGCAGAAACAGGGAGATTGGGAGTTTGGAGGGATCCTGTAAGCTCTTTCCAGCTTGAAGCTCAGCACAAAGCAAACTCACAGGGATACATTTAGATAAGGGAAACTTTTTCCCAAGTACAGAAACTTCTCATTGTCAGTTCACGAAGTACATTTTCAGATTTCCATGTTGGGAAATCTGCCACAAATTTTCTTTCTGTATTATAACCTATCATCAGGATGCATCTCTGGCCCAGACACAGGCACTAGCTCTGGTAACGCCTGATGGGTCCTGTAATACAGATAAGTATAGTCTCGTCTCCCCGTCCTCCTCCTGGAGGGAGCACGGGAGAGGTTTGCTTTAATCCCTACCAGTCCAGGAGGAACTTAGATGTGAAGTTCCCTTTGTTCACCAGAGGGCTGTGCAGACAAGCACAGAAAAGTGCTCCTTGCCTTCTAGAGCAGCACTTCTTGTACCACAAGCGCAAGTGAAGTGTGCACTTAACAGTGCAACCAACCTATATATCTTGATGGAAAATAACACAGCAAACAGATAAGTTTCCCCTCAGAGCCCTAACTGTACACCCTGCAAATACCTTGCCTGTGAGAGAAGTTACTTGGCGAAGATCCCGCTCCTTTTTATTTTCAAGAATTAACTAAATGTGGCCACCAAGGGATGATGAAACGGCTCAGGCAAAAAGCTTCAAAAACTGAAGCTGTAATCAAACTATGAACATCATTCAACCCACATTTGCTCCAGTAGGTGGGTAAATGCAATCTGCTCTGAGACAGGCAGCAACAAATAAGCTTCAAGAAAGATGAAGTTGCTTCACCAGCCCCTGAAGAGCGTATTTCACTATCTCATGTACCAGGGCAGAATATTTTGCCTGACACAGAAGAGGTACACTCCAGCCCCCACCTCCCCCTCACTGCCCTTCAGCAGAGGACTTAGACAAGATTCGAACCAAGCAGACACAGGCAGAGAAGTACAGGGCGTCCTTCCTCCCCCACCGGTTCAAAGAAGGGCAGCCCAATCTTTGTCGTCAGGGGATAAAAGAAATCTCATTTCTGCAAGCACACTGTGCACTAACTGTTAGTCCCCTTTATTTATTTGACTGCTTAATTCAGTACGTGACTTCAGGCATGTAGTCAGATGTCTGGTGTTCATTTTCAGTCAGTTGACAAAATGCCTGGAAGTTTGAGTCATTTGATCAAATACTCCACTGAAATAATCACAGACTGAATAACTCTGACAGATCGAGGATGAGTTCTCCTTTAGCTGATTTCTTTATAGACCAGAAAGTTGCCTTGTGCTGTATGTAACTTAAGCACTTCTTTGATCAGACAGTTTGACAGTGTTTGTTACACTAAAAGCAACAGTGCGCCACTGTCACAGCCTCCTGCTGCCTCCATTCTGAGAATCCCGTATGACTGTCTCCCTGTCTCCTGCCTCCTCTGAGGCCATCCTGTCACCAGTCTCAGCAGATGACTATCCAGATGGACCTGCATTCATATGGCTCCAGTACTTCTGTGCCCACAGGAGAGCCCTGCATCCCAGCCAGGTTATTCTCCATCCTCATCTTGATCACCTCCACTGAAGATGTTCAAATGTCACCACAACCACCCACAGTTGGGCTGCATTTTCCAAATCACCATCTGTGTTTCCAAACATCAAGTTAACAGCCACCTATACCATGCAGACAAAGCTGGGTGCTGTGTCATCCCAACATCTACTTTTACTAGATTAGATAGTGTTGATTTGTACATAAAATGCAACATGCTTTGTGCTGAGGCTTCCAATTTAGTGGCAGATGTTTAGCAATAAAAAAGTTAATAAAATACAAACAATGACCTTTTGTACAAGAAGAGTTTCTCTGTTCTTTGCTTTTACATATCTTTGTGATCAACTGGAAACCTTAAAATGAAGGTCTGCAACATCTGTGCTACAGTTTGATTTCGTTCCCAGGAAGAGTTTGTAGATACGTACATTAAAGGTTCTCTCAGTCTGAGTAAATGTTTCTGAAACGTTCCCTATTTGTTTCAGTGGATGGCAAAGTATGGTACAAGTTGTTTCACTGTGATCCTGGCTGTTAATGAACAACCCTAGGTGATCCTGGCCAGGCAGAATCAGGGGGAAAACCTCATCTAGTCCATCGAACCCTCTAAGTTGTGTAGCTGGTGTTTCTCATTCAAAAAAGATACATTTTTTCTTCAGCATCTTTTGGCTTAGCAATAGATAGGAAACCATCATGAAAGTCTCTCTTTTCAAAATATTTAACTGTTTTTCCAGACATTTATTATGGCTTTCAGAATCTGCATATTCATACTCATTCCCTAGCTAATCCTCTGTAATCAATCATCCAAACATGGACGTTTCTAATAATTTTTACAAAATAGAAAATGATAATGTTAATAATGAAAATTTGTTCTTGTGTTCAGCTAGAACTTTCCTATAGCGTGCTTATGTGCTATGTTTCTAATCAGACCCATAGGAGTAGCTTATCAATGAGCAAGTCAGTCACTGTGTGAATATGTGATAGGAGAGATGAGGGCACGGCCTGACAGAAGTACCGGAAGGGAGCAACTATTTTAATGCATTCATAATTTATTTTTATTCTTTTAAATCACAGGCTTTTTCAGTCTTTCTTTGCATACCATTCCTTTAAGATAAATTCCAGCTGGGTTGGCTTTCTTGATACACTGTGTATGTACAAATTAAAAATAAGAAAAATAGCACGGATGTAAACTGAAAGTGATTCCCTCCTGAGAATTTTCCTCATTTATAAGAAGATTTCTATTTCAATCTGGGCTAAACCAGTCCAGCTGCCTACCTCAGAGACCACAACCTGATGGTGACCTTGCCAGCTTAGGTACTCATCATTTTTGAATGTCTGCTTATTCAAAACCTTCTGCTTACACTATCTTATTCTCTTTGATGATGATGACAGAAGTCTGGAAACACAGCTTAAAGAAAACTATAAATATAAAACAAAAATACATTGAAGGAGTGGTTTTATCTTAGACTATCTACAGATGAAAATGATCATGACTTGTGAGCCTCTTCAGCAAATACCCTCACGGCATTTTCTACTCCTCTGTACTGTTGATAGGATATATTTCCCCATTCACTAGAGTCTGTCAGTTTTCATAATAATATTTATCAAACTCCAGTGTGCATAAAAATGTATTCTTTACATAGCTGAACTATCCATGTTGTGTCAGAATTGAATACTTAATTTTATTTGCTCAGGGAAGTTGCAATTATTACAGTAGGTTTTAACAGCAAAAATGTAATCTATGACATTATTAACAACTCATGCCTGTGCTGAGTGCTCAGCCCTTTTTCCCTACTTTTAAATTTTCCTTAATATTTGGTGTACAGTGTTTTCCACAGATCTCATCTCTGCTGCTTGCAAATTCCAAGTTTTGCCTGGGCTAGCTGGCAAGAGAGGCTCTCCATACTCAAAGGTGTAGAATACAATAAGAGCTCCCTTTTATCGTGCCAATTAATGTTTGACTTGTTTGTCCGCCATATCATGAATTAAAAATGCATGATTTAGATGCTGGAGAGCGAGCCATTTTCTAGATATACCCCCCTGGATGCTGCCATTCTTCCAGTTGATCTTTTTGCCCTTTGTGTGTTGGTGGGTACCATATATAGCCGACTGCTCAGATCTTTCCCTAACAGATGTCTTTCTTTACTGGCTGGAACCCAATCTGGTGATTCCCTTTAATATGCTTCAGGCAGAAGAACATCCAGGGATGGGGGCAGCTGATTCATTCTCCTAAGCAAAACCAGCTAAGAAGATGAAGTTAAGTGGACGTGCTTTCCAGATGATGCTATTTCCATATACTCCATAAATCAGAGTATTTGTCAACATCACTTAAAGTGTAGTTTCCCCAGTAATAAACATTATATGGAGAAACAAATCAGCTTTCATTTATTCTGTCAGAAATGGAAGGAGAGCATTTCATATTATTTGGTGGATAATCTCTGCGGAGTAAACTAAGCACAATTACATATTTGATTTCAATTAAAACTCTGGGTACCTTTCGACTTTCGTTAGGAAGATGTCCTGGGTATGATTAGCTGAGGCCTGTGCTGAGAAGTTAATTTGACATACAACATATTTTTCATGAGGTAACTGTCACAGGAAGTTGTTTGTAATAGCTATCTCTCCGAGGCCTGTGGGGGCAACAAAAAGTAATGGCTTATCCTGAAGCAGCAACTTCTCCTGTACGCAGTACATCTGCATAACAGTCCCAGTGGTGCTCACAATAATGTCATTAAGCTGGGAGAATAAAAGAAAGAAGGAAAAGATGCAGATAAAGGTGTTTCATTACCCACTGTACACAGAACAACAATAGAACACGGTCATAAAATAGTTTCAAGTCACAATAAAAGCAAAAACCACAGAAAATACCTGGGAATGACAAAGGAGTTACAGTTTATGAGCAGCAGGCCGGGTGGAATTGCCAAGTTGGAGGCTTAAGCACAAAAGAGCACTAAGAAATCCTGTTTGGTATTGAGGGAGGGAGGCTATTATACCCAAAGCTGGTAATGAGAATGCAGCGAGTTTGTGTCGTTAACTGTTTTCTTTTACAATATTTGACACCAGGATGGCTTAATACTACGTTGTTTTCTCTTCAAGCTACAGTTTTCCTTTGCAAGAGCATGAGAGCAGAATTCTAATGTGGGTGTGTGCTGGGAAAAAGGGCCTCACTGCTCGGCTTTGTCTTTTCCAATCTCTCACGCTTTAACTGGAAGGTCATTTCATTTATTACACACAGAAAAAGGGCAGGAGCCAGGCTTAAAGCTTGGTACATACTCGTATATCAAACTGGCACTTGTTTTTTTCTTCCTTATCTGGGTTAGCCTCCTGCCCTCATTGCTGCTATAGGTGCCTGTATCTGGCTAGAGAGAAGTCAGAATGACCTCACAGAAAGCACTCCTCCTTTGCAACCTTCCAAAGGAGTTAACTTGACTTGGACTATCGGTGGCAGAATCACTCTGCTGATCCACGAGGCGTTTTATAACCTGTGCAGCTCTTCCCCTGCATGAGAAAACTACCAGGAACGTGTGTTTCATGCAGCAGGTTCACAAAGCAATTTCATCTATTCACAGCTGGCTTATTAAGGGAATCCAGCAAATGGCAGTATCATTGAAGCATTATGTTTCCTGCCCTTTTCCTTTTGAACATAGCTTTGAAAATGTAACCAATATAACCTGATGGAAACCAATTGCTGGGGTTGATAGCTTGTCATTTATGTTTTTCCTGAAAGCCAGAGGCTACTCGCAGTCTTCTCTACTGGGGTCCAAATTGTTCTTTGAGCACCCATGGCTGTGAATACCTCGTTCTCCATGGCTGCCTGGGACTGCACGCAGTGCTGAGGCTGTGCCACTGGCCCCAACTCATGGGCTGGCATCTATTCTCTGCTCTCAGCCTGGCCACAGAACAGTCAGAAAACTTCTGAGTAGCAAGTGTGGGCTTTGTCACAGGAGCTTAGCTCAAGGACTGGAAATGCAGGGGACTAAATGATGTAATAGCTGCATTTTTCATATGAGCTCCCTATCTGGTGAAGGTTGAACCACTCAGGCATCCTCCTTCTTTTGTCCTGAGTTAGCACAGACAACAGATTTGTGTCGCACTGGCTCCATTGCATGCAGCTCCATTTTGCTGTGCAGCATGCAGAAACACAGGTAGAGGTAATCCATCTCCTGTGTGAACCTGCGCTATGGACTGGCAGAGCAGATAAAATCAGGGCCAGGGTGCGGGAAGAGGGTCAGAGAGCTGGAGTGATCTCCCAAGATCAAAACTGCAGCTCTGGGACAAAAATATTAGCAGAGTCCCTGTCTGCCTGTGACTCATTCCAGAGATCATTCCAGCAGATTGCTGTGTTGGACAACAGGGGTTGTAGGATAAGACTCCTCAAGTGAGGATATTTGTAGCATTAATAGAGAACCATGGCCAAAGATACAAAACTCATCAGAGGGCAGAGATCTCACAAAATACTTTTTATTTTAACAATAAGCCTTTGAAGACTTTTAAGGCTGCCGAATGAAGGGAAAGCCACTGGCCAGCACTCCCACAGTAGAATATGGTCTCTCCTCAGGGATTTCCATCCATTTCTGTAAAAAAAGGATTTAGTTCCATTTAGAGATTGTCCTGATGTACTACCTCTATAATTAGCCCTCTTCCTCCCCACAAACTGCCCTTTGACCTGGCTGTACATGACCAATGGACTGGAATTAGTGAAGTCTTGGCAAGGTGGGCAAGCATTTTCAGTATTGCTTCATGTCTGCACTAAAACATATATGAGGGATCTTTGTCATATCCTTCAGATGCAGAGTTTGAGGGTACCATTAGCAAAGAGGAAGGAGAAAAATCAGGGAAGGGAAGAAGACTCCAAAGATGATTAAATTGTAATGAATACTTCTGGAGATGTGCACTGTATACATTTGAATGTATACAATTAAGCTGTGGTTTAGCCACAGTTTGACCTGTACAACATTGCTAGCTGTTCTAACAGATTGGTTTCACATCTGCCCAAATTCCCAGCCTAAAAGGTTAAATATATAATACCCCTTACTGTCAATAATCCATTTTTCCTTCTTTCAGCAGTGGGAAGAAGGTGAACATACAGCTAATTAAAATACATTTGTTGAAAAGGTCATGCAGTAAGCTGCAGTTCGGCTGAATAGAAGGATTACGATCCCATTCACCCAATCTGGTGACAAACATACTGAAAATGGAGCCTGAGATACAATTAATCTGTTTTGCTGTCACAGAATGGGAAATGGCTCAAACTTAAGAGTATTCAGGTTCTGAAAAAAATCCCAATCCTTAGTGTTCTCAGCATCTTCTGGTACAGCTGTAATAGGTTTTGCCCATGCTTTTCACTAGGGATTTAAGAAATCAGCTGCTCCAATTCTATTCAAATCCAGTTTGAGCATCTCTTTCACATTCCTGAAAGAATACCAGTTTACTTTACAGAAGTAATTTGTACAGTGTAGTCACATATTAGCAACTACTACCTCCTGGCAAATAACTAAGCAATTAAAATCTATGCTCTGTTTGAAACCACTCATCATCTCCTTTTTCCTGTGAGAAAACTTACAACAAACAAAGTTATGTGTGCCTATGTCTAAATGCTCCACTGCTGATTCTGATCTCAGTTCAGGAGTCTAATATTTGACTTCATCAAAGATAGGAACCTTTTTATGTTTAGATTTCACCAGCCACCAGAGGAATTGAAAGGTGCCTCCTCTGCACAAACGCATGAAAAAAGAAATTGCAAACAGTGTTCGTGCTATTCACTGTTCAGAGTCTGACATCTCCATAAGGCCAAAGACCTGGGAAAATAAGAGGAAAAACTAATAATTAATAAAAGGAAAAAAATAAATTCATCACCCTCTTGCATCATCCAGAAGACATTTGAAAAGCTACCTATCCTGGCGCTCCCTGCTAAAGTGCCAGCTCCCTGTGGTAGTCAGAAAACACCAGGCCTCCTGCAGAAACTGCAGGAGCTCAACTGCTTGCCTATGAGGTGATGCTGTAGGGTTGTATGACCTATATGATCCTGAACAATCTTCAGTGTGCCTGGGAAAAAGAGGCACTGTTATAATTTTTACCAGTGAAAAGGTTTTTTCCTGTTCGGGAAGGCAGATTAGCAGCAAAAATATTAAGGAAGTGAGAATACAGCACCTACTTGACTGTATTCAGAGGCAGAGATACAAATAGGCAGTCAGCTGGCCACAGACACTGGGCTTGTTGGAAATGATATGTAGCCCAAAGCAAAATCTATTAATAATTCTTCAGGTTGAATTAGAGAAAGTTCAAATTCATTATACAGCTACAAATACTAACAGAATAAGGAGTTTCAGAACACCCAAAATTATTCATGAAATGACAGATGGTCAATGACAAAGACAAACAATTAGGTCTAAATTAAAATGGACTAAAATCTGGACCCTGCAGCGCTGAACTCTTAGCTGCCTGGTCCTGCTGAGATTCCAGATCTCTCCTGCAACCTAAAAAGTTGTTGGCATAGATAGTTTTGCATATCTTCATCACGAAAGGCAATATCATGCAAAGATATGCCCATCTATCTCCAGAATTTGAAGCAGCATTGAGAGAAACATGAAACTGATATGAACTATAATACATTTCTACTGCAGCATGTATATAGCAGGTCTGGATCCAGCAGTGCGCATAGGAGATTCAACGGCCTCTGAGTGCCCCATGTAATAACTGAACTGTTAACTGCAGCACGTGTCAGTCTGAGTAGCAGCAACATACTCTCAATTCACGATGTCTTCAGCCTGGTCTTCACAGCACCATAAAACCATGTATCACGCAGGCACTCACACCTGCAACACGGGCTCAGAAATAACTTGCATGCAGGGCAGGAAACTATTAGCTAACTGACACACACAGCTAATGAGAGCAGTAAGTCCCATTCCTCAGGCAGAAGTCACTGCCAGAAGTCTTTCTTGAAGAATGACATCTGTATTCTTCTTTCCTTCCCAAGGCCCAGATGGAATCTCAGTTCTTGATGCCAATTCCACTTCTGGTGTGAGTAATTCTTATTCACATCTCCTTACTCACTACATAAGATCAAACCAGGCAGCTGTAGGCTAGCTTGGGAAAGAATGCTGAGTAGACTATCTTCTGAGTTTGTGCTACCATATTAAAATATTGCAAGACAGGTGCAGGATGAGAGATACTCAAAGAGAAAACTCAAAGGTAATAGAAATCCTATAGTTTACAAAAAGGATGCTTGGCTGTGAGAAGGGAGTCTTGGGTTCTACCACTGTTGAATGCAACAATCTCAGAGCAAGGACCATAATAAGTCTCTACCAGTACAGTCTATCATATAAAGTCTACTACATCACCTCTGAACTTGTTTAGAGCACACTGACACAGAGGCACCTAAGCAAATGCCCCACAGCAGTCTTGGGTCTGAAAATTAGAGGACATGGGAGAGCTCTTCAGGCCAAAGGGAGCTGAGCAGGTGACCACTGGGAAGACAAAGAGAGTAACTACCAGAGAGGGCAAAGGGAAGGAGAAAGCAGTTGCTTTCAGAGGCAGCTTTGGACTCTACAGTATCTCCCATGGATTCTGAAGACTGGTTGGGCTGCTCTGCAGAAGACCTGTCAGAGGGAAAGTCTGCTTTCAGGTTGGGAATGGGCTGCTCAGCTCTTTTACAGTTGGGTGAAATTAATAGGAATCAAACTGAATCTTTAGGCATTTTCAGAGCTAAATTAATTAAGTAATTGCCTAATGTAATAGTAGAGTTAAAGGAGAAAACCTGCCAGCAATGCACCCAAAAGCTGTTTTTTCTTTTGGATTATCTACTGTCTGAGAAAATACGAGTTCTGACTAGTGACTTTGGAGACTACAGCTTGGATTTCTCATTCACTCTCTCTCTCAAACTCTTTAGTGGATAATAAGGATTAAGCTTATGCTACAAGCTTTCTCATAGCAGGTATCCTAATTAAAGTCCTACTCCTCTACACAGCTGTTTATTTTCATCAAACGTGTGGAATTTAATATATTTAAGAGTGTCATTCTGCTTTCAAATCTAGTTGAAACCAAATAATGAAGAAGATCTGTAGGTTAAAAAAAAAAAAGAAAGAAAAAAAGTGCACTGGATGATCACATCAGTTTTATTTCCTTGAGAAACTGAGAAAAATCCCCAGTTGCTATAAGGCTTAGATCCTTCCAGACATAAGTTGCAACTGAAGGAGAGTTTTCAAAGGTATCTTTTGGAATCAGATGCTTAAGTTTGATTAAGTCCCACCAGAAGATCTATTTCTGGGAAATTTTTCTTCATTAAAAGCGGAACAAAACAAAACTAACAAGTACTCCAGAGGAATGGACTCATTTGTTTTCTTCCTGTATTGAAGAGAAATCTTTTTCTTTCTTTATGACACACATGACCCTGCATAGTATTAGCTGTACTAATTGTAAACAAAAGTCACACTGTCAAAATAAAAGGGAGATGAATTAACAACAATAGAGTTCATTAAAGCTTGTTAATCTTTGAGAGGATGGGTGCAGTGTAATTGGACGAAAGGCTAAGAGCTATGTGGATAAAGCATTTCAAGGGAATACATTTCACTTCAAATGACAAAATATAATTAAAAGTGAGCAGTCAAATCAACTGTCAAAATCACAGTTACAGCTGTCTTTTTTTTTTTTTTTTAATTTTAAATGCAGCAGTGTTCTTTTGCCAGCTTTCCCAGGCTATCTGTCCTGCTGTGCTCTACTCTGGTTTTAGCTGCAGGCTCTGCCAGGATGGTTCTAATGGCTCCAGGGGAGACTCTACCCCTCACTGTCTTTCCTCTCTCTTCCTCATTTTTTATCCCACCTTATGCACTTAGCTACCAGGTCATTCTCATAACAACATCTGCTGGAGCTTTTCTTTTTCTCACTGACCCCCACTTTCCTTCCTCAGAAGAGCTGGTAGTCATTTTGACAGCCAACCACAAAACTAATTTTTACTATTGACTTTCTTCTCTTTGTAAGCCAGGCATCTAGGGACCTGCAGTCTTCTGCCCTTCCTTCAGTCCCAGTGATCCCTCTACATCAGATGTTTCAGACTTCTCTTTTGGAGTCTCTGTTCTTACTCTCTGCCCGTAGTATGCTTATCCTCTGCAACTCTGCAGTCATGATATCAAGTGTTGGTTCTTATTCCCCCTCCTATTTGAGATGCCCAAACTTCTGCTAGCAACATATTTTGTGGTTTGAATATCTTCTCTCTTTTTCTGGGCACATCAGTCCTGTGGTTACAGTTAGGTCTTCTCAGCCAGTGCAATGCTCCATTCCCTGGATACCATCTGTTATCGCTTCAGCTCCAGACTAGTCTATCAGCCACTGTTTCAGGAAACCTGGGAAGTATAAGCTTAGCAAGTAACATCTGCACCCACAGCATACACTCACCTTGTCTCCCTCTGCATTATTGCATGCTATCTCATCTCTCAGTTTAATACTGCTTCTTCTGGTACTGCCTATCTCAGCTAGATAGTCAACTCCTTGAGTCACAGGCTTTTATGAATAAGCTATCTAAACAGCACACATACACTTAAGATGTCTCTTCCTTCAAACATAAGCACATATTTTACTCTCACAGTCAAAATAGGTGCTTTCCAGGGAGGAGAGACAGATCTAAATAGCAGTATACTGGTATTTATTTATTTTTTTAAAATTCTTCCCATGTCATCACTTCTGGGTGCTTGCAGTCATATTCCTGAGTGCTGATTTTAAAACAGAACAGTAGAGAGGTGCAAGCTATTATTGGCAGGATCCTGAGGGTACCCTCAGCCCTGCCTGCCCCTCTCTGGATGCCCAGACCTCCCCCACCTGCCCACAGCATCATGTCACCCCTGGGCTGTCACACCTACACCAGTGAGGCCAGAGCAGGGCTGGGTTTCAGCTCCTCACAGCCCTACCATGCCCTGTAATATCTACAGGCCTATGTCCCAGCCTGGTGTCAGTCAGGCCCTGTACAGAGAGATGTATGGTACCGGGGCTGCCCTGGTGCCCTTGATGCCCTCAGTGCCCTGCTCCTGGCTGGGAAATGGGATGGCTCCTGGCTACCAGGCCCATGTGGAACCCCAGGGCTGGGACTGCTGGCATAGCAGGGTCCTGACTGTTGTATCCAAGGGTGTGGAGGGGTTGCATCTCCACAGCAACCATTGCATCTGGCTCCCCTGCATTCCTGAAGCCATGCTGAAGTGATCAGAACCTAATTTTCAGGCTTTCAGATAAAATACAAGGTTTTTATACTTCTTTTTTTGCAGAGATACTCATCTTTTTGTAACAGACTAGTGCCAAATAAAGAACCCTACCCACCCCATCTTATGTCTTCTGGCATCTAGTATTTTCCCTGCTTCTGGGCTGATCATGCTGGTCAAGTCTGCATCAGCTTGATCCTCCTGAAATGTCAGCTACTCCCCTCTTCATACCAATATTGCATGACACCTCCTGTGTTCGACTAGATGTTGAATGTTGATTTCCTCAAGAGTAAATAATAATCCCAGAGGAATCACTTGATAAGCAAGGTATTGTGAAACTGCTATTCTATTAAAAACCTCTGTTCCCACAGCTGTCAGCAAATGAGTTTTCTGTCATTTTTTACAGGAGTTACCTATTACAAAGCACCTGCAGGTCTACAGGCAGCATTTAAAGCGTGCCCCTTTGACCAGAGGCAGCAAAAAGATTGTCTCTGCAAATCAACTAAATGTCAACTGCTCTACTACCATACAGTTTCTGGGAGAGGCACAAACCTAATTTTTCACCCTACCAAGGCAACAAGCTTTTTGTTTTCCACCTCTCAAGTCAGAGTAGCCAGTTTTCTCCTAACTGCTGGGAGCCATGTGGGCACCTCAGGTTCTTTTGGGTCTGCATCACCCTACCCCACCCTTTCCTCATGCCAATGCATTGCTTCTTCTTATCTGCTCACTGAACCTTTTTGTGATGGACTTCAGTCTCAGCCCATGCTGGCATGGTTGAGGTGGTCACTGTGCTAACTTCTCCATGTAAACGTACCTCTAGAATCTTCTGTGACTTCCAGTGCTGGAAACAAATGGAGGTCTTAGCACCCACTTCTGACAAGATGATATGAACTGGCTCAGCATCTCCTGAGTGAAAAGAGCACATCTGCTTAACACTTGCAATTCCATAGGATACTGCAGAAAACTTCAGCACCTCCAAGGCACTGTAAACAGCTGGGGCCAGCTGTGCACTACTGTGTTATCTGCTGACTGCTTCCATCGTGTGTGTGGACATGGCTGGCTGTGAAGTTAGTTAGGGAAATGAAAGAGAATCATAAATATGACTAAAGGAAAAAGTCTACAGAAATTGCTTGAAATATTTTAGTAATGGGTTTGTATGCTTGTGTCATATCCCAGACTCTTCTCACTTAATAACTACTCCACAGCAATTCTTAATTTTGGAAATGGGGAATGGCTTGATTATGTGCATGTGAAATCTCTAGCATCCTGTGCATGCTATATAAATAATACATAGTGTTACTAATGATATGGTAATACCATTTACAATTCCACAATTATCATTTTAATCCTGGCCAAAAAGGCAGACAGAAGCCTCATCAGTACTAAATGAAAAACGCCGTTAAAAAATGTAAAACAGAAATGAATAAACTAAAATGGAAAAGAAGCAAAAGTATCCTCCTTCCTGATCTGCTTACATCTCTCACATATCACTCACGAGCAAGCTCAGAGTTAGACTGTGATATGATAGAAACCAAGACCTAAACATGAAGGGTTAATGGGTTACCCTATAAAAAACTATAGCACAGGTATACTATAAAAAATAGAATAGCTCAGTTTGAAGGAACATGTGAAGATCCACCTAGTCTACTTGCTCTGGCAAAGCGTTATAGAAATGATTCCTGAACACTGACTGGGACAGAACCTCGTTGGAAAGCTTGTTTCAGAGTTTGACCCCTTTTTTTCCACACTGTCATGGTTTTATGATTTTATTATTGGTATTCCACATCGTAACATGATATAAAGCACTGGGAGTTAAAGATTTAATGCTCCAGTTCCATGGACTGCCACATTTCTGAATACCTGATTCTCAGAAGAGAAGAACTATATATCCCAGAGGACTTTGCTTTCCCATTTTCCACTCAGAAGGAAAGATAAGGCTGCACGCGAGTCCTGAGACTTCACTCATTTGCTGGTCATCTCAGCAATGGAGGCTCCCTAGCTGTCTAGCCTTCAACTTTAGAGTAAGATCTTTGGTTTCGGACACTCTCTCTCTCACTTTACTTGATTTATTAGCTTCAATTCCAATTATATTGTGTTATGTTGCATTCCAACATCTTATTTAGTAAATTAGTTTTCCTCCTCAGATTGCTGCTGCTGTTTTGTTTTTGTTTTTTGTTCCTTGCCCCATTAGTCACTGAACTGGGATGAACCAGCCCATAAACCATTGACAAAAAAAATGAATTCTTTCCTAATAGTCAGTCTGAAACACTCCCCTGGTGCAGCTTTGTGCCATTTCCATGTGTCCTATCATCAATTACCAGGGAGAAGAGATCGGCATCTCCCATTCCATTTCCACTTCTCAGGAAGTACTAGAGAGCAGTGAAGTCAGCCCTTAGCCTCCGGACTAGATAAACAAAGTGTATTCAGGCTCTCCTCACTGGAAGTATCTTCAACCCTTTTATCAGCTTTGTTGCCCCCCTTTGGATGCTTTCAAGTGTTTTAATATCCTTTTAATATTGTGGACACCAAGACAGCATACAGTATTCAAGGTGCACCAATGCTAAATATGGTGTGAAAATCACCTCCTTTATTTGTCTGGCTATTCTGTATTTAATGCATCCCTGTATAGGTGTTTGGTCTCTTGGTTGCCAGACATAACACAGGCTGCTGTTCACCAGCAGCCAGCTGTTGACCAGCACCCCAGATCCCTTTCTGATGAGTTGATCTCCAGACACTTATCTCCCAGTCAGAACCTGTCAAGCATTTCTCTGTCTTAGCTCCAGGGCATCTGGATCCCAATGCAAGGTCTCTCATTCCTCCAGAGGGTTAACAGTACTTCCCAGTTTAGTATCATCAGCAAAACTTCCTAAAGATACATTCCACAGCTGCATCCATATCATTGATGAAATGTTGAACAGAACCAGCCCTACAGCTGAGGCCTAGGGAGCACCACTAATGACTGTCTGCTGCAGTATCAGCCAAGGCTAAATCATTAGTTCAGTAGCATTTATACGGTCAGTTTGGGCATCTTCCAGATGAGGTATGTTTAATAGTAGAAAGAAAGATTATTACTGCAGGTTAATTGCATAACTACAAGTGTATGCGGTTGTTTAAATAACACTGCTGTGAATACAGAACTGCTTGCCCACTATCACAATGTTTTAATATGCCTTTTTGCAGCATGAATTATGATTAATGAATTTCTAGGTGAATGAATTACAATATTGTGATTAAACATAATACATTAAAATGTCTGTTGGCATCTCTGTATTAGAAAGTTGACTCCAGTTTTGAGTGTATGAGGGCTTCTGAAACATATTTCAGCTACAACATATGTGATAATTTTGGAAAACTGTAAGGGGGTGCTTTCAGATAAAACTTCTTACTAAAACATGTAAGTAATTGGGTAGAAACTATACCATCCTTCTACAGCTTATGAAACGTGACTTTTGGCATGGATACATTCTGTCTTCGGGGACTTAATGAAGAATTTGTTTCATTTGTTTCCCTTCTCTTCAAGTGTTACCTTGCTGTAATGAAACAAACCCACCTCATAAGAAGAATGTCATGTACCATGCATCTCTACTGCTGTCACATACCTAAGTTTTCGTATAGGTTTATTTTTTCTCAAGAGAGCAGGGAATTTATCATCATCCCTAGCATGCTGAGAAAATATCTCGGTTAAGGGGCTTACCATTAAGTCTGGCAAAAAATCTAACTCTACTCAGTCACAGTTAAAAATTGAAATATTAACTATCAATAATACATGAATAATTATATTCATTTAAATACATAACATTTTTATAAAGAAAATAGGTTTTTTTCTCTGAAGCCTTTAAGGTTTTTTTGCACAAGTTTCATTGAAAAGATTATCATTCACCATGTTTTCCTGATTAGAGTATGTAAAAGAAACAAACACACTGATTTTGTTATGTTTTATCTTTCCATCTGATCAAAAGAACAGGAATGGCGCTTTTCTTTGGCTTCTTGTATTTCATGTGTTTTATTTTGGTAAACTAAGTTGAAGTAACTATTCCTACTCAAGGAAAGACTAATAAAGAAATTATTCCATCTTCAGAAGATTTATATCTCAAAAGATGATGTGCTACACTGCAAGTACATAGGGTGAAGTACTTTCGCCCTAAATATTGCATTCTAGTCTTAAAAGTAAAATAGGCGTAATCCCTCCACAAGATATTGACAAAAAACTGCACTAAATTGTTTGTGCCACCTTCAATTCCCCAAACAGTGGCCCTTCAATATTTTTTTCTAATAGGAATCATAGATCCAGGCAGCAGCATACTAATGAATCTAAACCTACCAATTACATTTTGCTCTCCATTTCAGATTAAATGACTGTCTAGGTACTCATGCAGCCCACCCCCTCCCCATACCACAGTGTCCTGGTTTTCAAAAATAGAAATAATAACAGTAATAATGTACTGTATCTTTCCAGTTAGCTACAACTCTATGTGCTTTGTTAGGCTAATGATAAAGAAAATGCCTGAATCTCAATGTTATGGTAGTTGCTTCATGAGGATAATCAACTTGCCATGCATCCCTGATGCTTTTCACAGCAGAACAGAGAGACAGAGAAAGCTTTAAGGAGTCAGAAACAGTAAAGTACATATAGAAGAGGAAAATGACCCACAGATTAAACAGCAGAAGAAAGTTGATTGGTAAAAACAGTAGCACTGCTTGGAATTTTCCACATCATTTTCTCCCCCTCCCACAAATCCCTTTTTTCATTAATTTCTAGTTAAAGAAGATCTCTTCTAACTTTCTGGCATTTCTTTGCTCTACGAGCTGGGACCAGAAGACAGCTGGGATGTATGCTGTCTGTCCTCCATTCTTCCTAACTGCCAGAGGAGCAGTGGTGAGGGGTGCTCAGCTTCTTTGACCTCATGCTCTGTACATCTGTGAAAGCAAGCGCCGCTCATATTTTGCCTTCCACTTCTGAAGGTCTGGACCTCACCTTGGCTGTCAACACTGTACTTGGTATTTTATTAATTGTGCCAAAACCATAACTAAACCAACTTGTGACTTCCAAAATAGAAATATAAGTTCTGCTATCAATAGAAAAATACCCCTCTGGTCACCACATGTCCGAGTCTCTTAAGTTTCCAAGCAGAGACAAAAAGTAAACAAGAACTGTAGGCTATTTTTGTGAACCATAGATAAGGTCTATGCAGACAAACTGTAGGAAAGGTTTGATAGAGATTTGTAGGAATCTCTATCAGCCTGCCTGCCTTCTTCCAGCAACCCTCCTGTCTCTGGAATTTTAGAGGACACAGAACAGTTTCTAGGGCTCTGGTGCACCTGTCTTCACAGGGTCAGTCTTGCTCTCTTGAGTCTCCTAACTCCCATCTTACGTTTGGTAACAGGAAACTTGTTTTAGGTTGACAGCTTTACTGTTGGCCTATGGACAGTGTGTTATTTAGCCATTTGTGTGCATTTGATGTCTGTTGGAGATCCTGTACAGCCAGGAACTGGGGGAACAATATGAAAAGAGAAATACTCCCATTGCTTGGAGATAGCCCCACCTACTTATTTGGACAGCAGGAGGAAAGAAATGGGTCCACTCTGGAAACTTCTCCTTGCCTCTAAATGCCTTGGCCTTGCAGTGCCCTCGTTTCAGTTGCGAATCCCTATTCAATGCCATTTAATGAATTTCTCTTGAGCAGAACATACATTTCCCTTCCTCGCTTCTTCCTCTATTCACCACAGGTTGGCTCCTGTCCTGCATCACACTCTTTAGCTCTGCTTTCAAATCAAGTAGAAAATGACTTCTCTTCAGCCGTGTAGGTCATGCATGAAGGGAGGAAAATGGGATACCGACAATGGATTGGCATTATGCCTGAAGAGTGGTTGCAGCAGCCTTCAAATTGGCTGAAATTAATGAAGGAGGATGGCTGACCTATACTTTCAGAGCCATCCCCGCATTGCTAAATGATGATGATAAGAGGTAATAAACTTGCTACCTAAACCATGCATCTCTCACCTTATCTTGTGTCTTGGAAACACTGAAAAACTGGAGGGGAAGAGGGTGAAGTCTGCTTCTCTTCTCACTTCCAGTGCTGACCATGTGTTCCCAAATTTGTTGCTGACTGTTGTACAGATGTGCTGGTTGGGCAGAAAGGGAAAGGTACTCAGTTTCTCTCATGTGGTCAGTCCATTTAGAGGGCCCCTGGGCCATCTTATACTGTAGATGTTGCAACTCTGATCATCTTTTCTCCACAAACACCAGAATGACAGCAGAATTCACCTGACAGACACACAGGAGGATACATGACAACACTATTGAAATTAGTGGCAGAACTCCACATCTGGGAGCCATAGTTAAGTTTTAGAGAAATGACTTCTAGGTTACAAGCCCCACAATGACTCCCACTGGTTATGATTCAAGTGCATATACTGCAAGTGAACTGAGTGAGTTAACCTACACTGGAGCTGTTAATTTTGCCTAGCAGGCACAACTGAAAAACAAACAAACAATCATAAAAAATACAAGTACTCTATCTGTCCCTTCAGAGTTCAACCACAGAAACTGCTGAACTGGCACAACTACAGAGGCAGAAAGATCTCTCTGGGGGGAGAAAGGATGGTGGTTTGCACTGGGAGTTTTTTAGGGCAGATAGATGGCTGCTGGAGGATGCCTCTGCTCCATTGGAGAAGATTGCCTCTGACAGTCCTCCACCCACTTTCTTCATCCTGCCCTCCCTCTGGGGTGCCAAATGTTGGATGAGGTATTTTGGCACTTATGGAGAGGCAAGATCAGGAGATCTTCAATAGAATGATCAAAAGAAAAGGATCAACATTCTTGAAAGTGATCACTGATAGACATTTCCCCATCTAACAATCCTAATTTGAACTTTATTGAACAACCCTGTTGGAAAAGTCCTCAGTGGAAGCTTTGCTTTCACATTATAAACACAGAGAGACATCATGGCCAGTTGCGTTTTACCTCTGTCTTCAGTGGAACCAGGATTTCATCCACTGAGTCTGTTAAATTGGTATTATAATGTACTTAGACACTTTTTACATTTATTTCCCCTCAGATCTATTACTGTCAACTTCCAATCAGGAATACAACACTAACTGGTTACAACACTAGCTGGTTAATAACTTCAACATGGTTAATTCTACTACAGAAATAATTTTACTTTCAGGTAAAGTCTTACTTAACTGCATCAATAACCTATCTGCAGGAATAAACATTTTCCAAGAAAGGTTAATTGACAATCACAGGGCCTCATGTACACAGGAAGGTGGGATGCCTAAATATGACTGAGTAGGCTGAGCGCTGAGCAGGAGTAGAAGGATACATGAGCCCTCCAGAACTCTCAGAAGCACCTGAATGCTAAGACTGGAAAGGTGTTGATTAAAGTAGCATCAGAGGTAAAAGCACGAGCAACAACAGGATCATCTTTTCAGAAATGATACATTCATAGCTAAATATAAAACCAGGCTTTGATAATGAAATTTGCCGTATACAAGAACAGTTTTTCACAGTAAGCCATTAAACCCTGTCTCCTGAGACCTTAAACCCAGACTCAGAAAGTACCTTATAATGCAGGGACAAAACTGCCACAGCCTCCAGAATGGAAAAGATGACCCAATATATCTCTTTCTTCCATAATTTCTATAATTCTCTGAGCTTTCATATTTTGAAGATAAAATTCATTTCTGGTCATCGAATGCTGCCACTGCCTGTTGTCTTGAAAAAGTAGAAAGCTCTTCCCCAAAAGTTTCAGTTACCCTTTATTGCAGTCTTTCGTCACTGTCACATCATCGTCTTCAGGCTATCTGCCCCAGAAAAAAAGTGTTTAGGCTTTAAGATTAATAATAAGTTTATTGGAAGAGGTGAAAATGCAATAGGATGCATGATTTTTAGCCTCTAGCTGTTAATGCAGTGTCTTACACACTTTGGGACTCTTTGCTCATGGAAAACAGGAATGCTGTCTCTGCTGGTATTGAAAATATGGCATGTTCACAATGCTCTGCTTTCAGATGACAAGTAATTGTTGACCAGCTGCTATTAATAAACAAGGAAACTGTGACTCTGAGCATAACAGTGCCTTCAGAGAAGGACATTTCTTCCAGCTCACCTAATCTACTACATCTTTTTTAACATCTCTGAAATGTAGTATGTTATTTTTGAAATGAATTAAGGTTGATATAGAATAGAAGAGTGTAATAAAAGGTGGAAATGGAAAGGAGATCTTGAAGATCTTTATTTTCTTAAAGAAGGAATAACTGAAGCTTGTCATATCCATATCAAAACAAACAGACAAAAAAAAGTCCCCAAACAACTGGCTTTGGAAGAAAACTACTCTGTCTGTAGCAAAGGACTTATTTTCCCCTAGAACTTACTATGAATTACACTTTCAGAGAGAAATCAGAATTCCAACAGAAGACAGTGTGGCCAGAAAGGTGACACAAAGTAGAGCAGGACAAACAACTGCAAATACATACTCTGATTATTTCCTGCCCTGACTCTCTCTCTCTCCCTCTTTTATTTTCCTGGTGTCAACAAATCTTCATTCTATCTATTTCCTCATTCTTGTGCATTGTGTGCTAAGTAGTTAGTCCAAATTTCACTCCGTGAAATTTGTTCCATTGGGAAATAATTGCTCATCTGAGGGTGAGGAAGGGGAATGTTTTATTACACATCTTGGAGAAGGATGTGTTTGGATCATTAAGCCATTCTTTTCTCACTGGATAATATCAGATCAGAGGGCACTGGAGACATGACAGCAAATAGGAGCAAAAGATAGATGGACATATACGTGGGTAAGATGGATAGACAGACATGGCAGATGCTGATAAAAGGGTTTTAATATATGGAGTAGATGGAGTAGAAGAGATTATAAAAACTGCTATCTTCCTTTATCCATATCTGGAAACTCTTCTTTGAAATGTTACATCTAGTGTTAAGAATTTTGTAAAAATGTTAAAATGATCTGATGTATATTATTTAAATTAACTATTGTAGGTTGCTCCAAAAGTAATGCCTCCTATTGATTTCCATGGAAACTACAACAGATACAAAGAGCACAATAACGCTATTTGATAGAGCAAATTCTCAGTTACAAAACACTGTTTCTCAACACTGTCACCACCATTAGCTGCATTTTTGCTGGCAGTGAACAAGAGCCTGCATGCTGCTCTCTTAACGATATGCAGCAGCAAAGGTGACCCACTGTCACTGATGCCACTGCTGAAACGCACCACTCACCACCTCACTGTGCTCACTTCCACTCTTCAGACTCCATAAACATTCAGCAAGGGTAGATGAATGTCAATGGGTGCCACTGTTTCCACATGGAGGAATCCTTTGACACACCTTTGCTTCATCTGCATTTCCATGTCAGACACCATTGTGTCACATTCCCCTCTGCTGCCATCTGTCACATGGCAACAAAATGTAATGGAATACTGGGGGAAAATTCAACCTCTACTGCCATACCACCTACATCCAGCTCTGGCTTAGTGGGCCAACATAATAAAATAAAAGGCATTAATTCAGGAGCAGCCCTCATATAAAGGAACTACCAGCCTTTAAATGGAGAAATGGGAAGGTTTCAAAGAAAATCATGAGACAACAGAATTAATATGAAAAATAATATCCCTAAGTAATATAAACACTTTCTCAAACAAATTTCCAGAGAAGAAACTTCTCACTGAAATAAACAGCAATCTTGTATCTAGTCCCTCTAACTGATTACATCATCTGCTATATTTAGAATACCTCCAGAGTAACCATGGAAACTGCTTTTGCTAAAACTCACATTATTCCGTTCAACATTGGTTGACACTATAGAAATACTTTAGGAAGCTCACAACACAATTAATGTATAACCATTATTATATGCCTGTATATATAGTTATGTGGTTTTTGTCTTTTCTTGAAGTACATATTATGCATACCCAGAGCTGTCAGATTTCTGACAAAGACTACAAAGAGCCAGATGCATAGCAATGGAGTGAGCATACAAGACTACAGGAGAATTCAGTATGTCCTCTGTACTTTGTTTTCAGCCCAGCTACCTAAGGAAAGAGCTCATGCTGACACACTGCATGCACAAGTCTGGGGTCTTTCTTTCCGATATAATTTTGAGCTTAGCTTCAACCAAATTTGATGAAAACAAAACAAGAATGGAGATTTTTAATCTCTCACAAGCTTCGTAAAGATAAAATTCTGTTGAAGGAAGCCTTGCTTTTATTTGTGTGTAGGTCAGATAAAAGCAATCTGTACTAGACACAGGAGAATTTATAATAAAACTGGCTATGGAAACAAAGCTGTATGACTTCTGTAGTTCCTAAAACTATTTATAGTAATGACTATAATGATAGAAAACAAGTAAAAACTGCTGCCATACACTGCATCACAGAAGTGCAAAATAGCCTTCTGTTTCCTTTTAAAAATGTGGCAAAATCATTAAAAAGTCCCACAATAAATCATTAAAAAATCCCCAAGTATAGAATCATAGAAGCATAGGACCCCTAGAGTTGGAAGGGACCTTTAAAGGTCAACTAGTCCAATTTCTCTGCAATGAGAAAGGACATCCATGGCTAGATCAGGTTGCTCAGGGTCTGATTCAGACTGGCCTTGAAAGTCTCCAGGGATGGGGCACCCACCACATCTCTGGGCAACCCCTGCCGATGTCACACCACCCTCACTGTAAAAGATTCTTAAACAAATACCAGAAAACCTGGAAAGGGATTCAGAATAATGTTCTCAAGCAGAAGTCCCAGACAGCCTTCTAACCTGGAGGCAAGAAACTGCAAACATTCCAATACTTTAAATTTATGCAAGTGCTTTTCTGATATTAAAGATTATACTGGGAAATGAAGGCTTATGCTACAAGGTAAGTAGAGTTGCTCAGTTTTCACAGTGCAGGAATGCTACCACTGGGGCTAAGGTGCATCCGTGCTCCTCAGTATATTCAGAAATGATAGAAATGGGAACATGGTGACAACATTTGCAGACAGAAGTTAACTGCAAATAATTGCAGAAGGATCTTCTGCTATAATGTGACTGATTGATAAAATGGCAAATTAGTTCAGTAGTAATAAATATAAATCAGAGTATGTGGTGTGGGCAATAACCTAAATTGTACGTGTACAAGGATAAACTCTAAGTTAGCAATTATTACTCAGAAATAGATGCTGTATTTGTAGTCATCTCAGCACAATGATGGGTAAAAAATGCAAATCAGATATTCAGAGGTATTGAAAAGGTTATCAGAGCAAAACAGAGAAGAACTTATGTCACTTATAAATTCTGGGTGCACATATTTTTATGACTCTTTATTCCACTCAGAACTGATGTAACAGGACTGGATAACATGAGGAAGAAGAAAAAAAAAAACAGAGAGCTGGGCTGTGGTATCCTTTCAAGAACAGAAGAGTAGATGAGAATTCCTCACCCTGGAAGAGAGTCAGAAGAGGGGTGGTAAGATTAAAGCCTATAGATACATGAATTGTACGGAGAAGATGAAGGGGGAGTGACCTCCTTCATGCTGGGGAGAGGATGAAACAAGAAGAAGGGAAATGACCTTGACCCCGAATTCCACTTTATGTGATAGTCCTGCCAGTGGTGTGTCTTTTACATCTGTCCCAAGTTCCATATCCTGTCTCTGAGTGGTGCTAGCCGAGAGTACATGATGTGCATGAGGTCTTTGCACTGATGCATAAAGAGACTGCAGGAAAGCAGAGGAATCATTACAGAAGCAGGGAAGAGATGTTTCTAGTAACTAGCTATCTAAATGAGCAAACCACTCACCAAAGACATTGATTTTACTCCACTGAATCTTCATGGGCAGCATGCTGTCACTAGCAATATCCCAGTTCTGCAGTAGCATAATGGCAAAGCCAGCTGGATACTTCATATGAGCGGCACACCACTTCCTTTGAAAAAGCTACATTTTCAGCCTTTTTCTCAACAAGAGCTGCCACAATTTGCCCATGGTGACACCTACAATTAATTAGTCATGGTGTGGGATCAGATCTGGAGAACAAAATGAGTGGTGCAAAGAATTTGACATGTTTAGTACACAGTCTAGGGAAGTGAAGGTGTGTTAACCTAGCTCCAGGCCAGTACCAAAGGCTGAAGGCAGAACTCTTGCTGCCCTCCCACCACTGCCATGAGCTGTCTTACGACCCCTTCTTATGCCACACCCTTCTCTGCCACCATGTTGTAAAATGGGTTGTTGAAATGATCAAAATAAAAATAACCAAGGAAAAAAATCTACTTAAAATACTGCTCTGCTGTAAATGATGGTGGGTTTTAACCACGTGACTTGTGGGAAAGCAGTCAAATGGATTTTAAGTGCAGTGTCTAAACAACAGAAGACAAAATGAAATGGTAATGACAGCCACCTACTCCATCAGCAAAATGTCCCCAGAGTTACTAGAATGAGACACCTAAAAATCAATCCCTGCAATGTTGAGCGTTAGGGTTCCCTCACATACTGTGGATGAGAGAATGAGTCCTTTCCCCAGAGACAAACTGCAAACACTTCCTGGTGGCAGGTCACCAGTTTTACTCAAAAAATATCTTCCATGTTGAACACACAAAATCTGTGTGTTTTTCATGTTGAATAAAATTATCACTTACATGTAGTAGATTGATTTTCAAATGAAACAACTCCCTCAGTTTTACTTTTTTTAACAAACTTTTTCCCATTCAGTCTTCAGATGTTTACGGATATTGACTTGAAAAGCATAATGTTCCAGAATATTTTGTAGTCATTTCATTGTATGTCCACTTGTACCAGTGGAATTCTTTAACAGAGAAATCAGATTGTTACTAATATCCAGAAACTAATTAGGAGGGAAAAGTACATTTCAAACTGCAAATAGTCTTTTCTGTGCTCCCAGAGCATTACAAATTGAATGACAACTTGATTTCCAACCCCCATCCCCTTCTGCAATGTTAAAAATGTGTGTGGAAAAATAATATCTCACCAACCTGAAAGCTTGTTTTACAAAGGCAAGTTTTAGCCTAAGGCAATAGTTTCAAACAGTCAAGTGAGAAATCCTGAAAATAGGGGATGGGGTGGAGATGCACCGTGAACTAAAGCTCTGTCTACATTTTGATGTGTTGTAGCATCTGATTCCTGCTAATAGTGTAGAAGTGATTTTGGATTTATGTTAATTTGCTAAGCAAAGTCATTAGACACCTCCAAGTCATTTGCATCTCACTTCAGTCCTTCAGTGCAACATAGATAGTTCCATAGTCCCATATAATATGAACCAGCATAACGGGTTCCGATTTGTCAGGAAACTATAAATTGCAGAATACCAAGCTGAAACTGCAGCATCAAACCCAGAGATCGTTGTCCCATACATTTTAGATTAGGGTCTCCTGGGAGATCAATGCTGTATAGCCTGTTTCTCAGGATTTCTGTCAGTGATATGAACTCTTTGCAACTGCTGTCACTAATATATTATGACTTGTTGACACTGAAGAATAAGTGATGGGATCACCAGGGTCACAGTGGAATGGAAAATTATATGGAATCTGTCTGGAAAGTGTACCATTTCTTTCCCATTCTCCATATGGATTTACCAAAGGATGATTCTATTACTAGCTTATCCCACAAGCCTCCATTTAGGTCCTTCAGACATAATTTTTAACTGAGATGACTCCTCTTTGTCAGAAATTTAGTATCAGGGACACTGATGTAATTTTAATCCACTCCTCTGCAACAGGGGCAGAATTCAGATCAAAGTTGAGCTCTAAAATTAAATCTTTAAGTTACAAAGAAGGTCTGTCAGAGAAACTTTAAATCCATTGATTACTTCTCAGATTATATGGCTGCCAGGCAAGCAACACCCTATTTGAGAGCAGTAGATACAACAGCTTATTTCAACTTCCCACCCCACACTGGAGCAGGAAATGGCTCCCAGGAAAGAGGAGGATGAATCCCTCCAACAGGGATTTCCTCTCCAGCTGCTGCTGACAAGATGGCTCTACCAGGGTCATTAGAGGAAGTAACACACCAAGTTCCTGTTACACTTATACACTTATAAATTTCCCAGTTACACTTCTGTTACTTTCCCACTTCCTCTAACAGCACTTACCAGTGAATAAGACAAATCTCACCGTAAGATTATAGAAAAAGCAATCAGAACATTACCCCCTCACTCTTCTGTGGGAGGCTCTTCTGATAGGGCGGCTTGGGGAGCAGTTATAGCTAAAAAGATCAGGGTCCTTAGAAGGCAAATTGTCATACCCTTTCCTTCTGATCCTTCTCCAAGCCAAGACCCCTCACTGCATGTTCCACTCCTATCTCATATGTCCACATCTTTACATGCAGCCTTCTGTACGTCAACATCTGAAGAGTACATCTTTCACTCTACCAGTAAAGGAAATTGTATCTGTAGGGAGACTGCTGTATGCAAACTGTTCTCAATGTTACATCAAAGATTTCCCAAAAGGCTTATGCCATCAACACAATGACTTCCATTTTACAGAGGACATAACTGCTGCTGAGAGCTTATGTGGTTTTCTTAGAGATTTGTCATATGAATTACAGATTTAGCTCAGGAAAACAGTTAAGTATACTCTTAAGTACATTGCTCTGTAGGAATACGTTCTTAAGAATTATTTTAAAGCCCTCTTGAAATCCTGTTGATTAAAGTCCACACCTATGTGGTTTTCTGGGTAAGAAAGTTTCACCAAATTGGAATCTCATATATACCATGAATGATTTAAAAAATAAAATGCTGTTCTCTATAGACAGCCGGCAGAGTACAGGAATATATCAAGAACTTTGATATTTGGTGTCAGGTACGATCGGATTCATTTTGGGTCTGGTCCCTGAGCAGAGATAGTATCACTGGATTGGAACTGTAACACAAAAGAGAAATGGTCTCATCTGATAATTACAGTGCAACATACTTTCTCTTCCCCTCTTTCCCATCCCAACAGCAAAAAAAAAAGTTTGTTTTCTGCAGAGCATTAAAGAAGAATAAAACCATTTTTCTAATAATGGGAGGTTTCATTTCTCATTGTTTGCAGTGCCACGGTGTATCCAGCATCACTCCTACACGGCAGTGAGTTTTGCAATCAATATGATCCTAACTGTGCTTCTGTGACAAGGTGCTTTAAAAGATTATGCTCCACTGTCATTTCCCATACAGCTCTTCTCCCTCCTCCTTCTTCCTTCCCTGTGCAAGGATTTGCAGGGTGCATCCAGAATGAGATACTTGCGATGTCATCACCTTATTTCATACACCTAGATATACAGATCTCTCACAGCAAAATATTGTACAGTGTGCTGAAATAAAAGCCATCATGAGAAGGGTAAAATTGTAGGATGCATTGCAGTTAAATAGAAAGCTTTCTCTTCTCTGACACAAGGCACGATATGTATCTTCATAGTATTATAAATTGAGGAACTATTGAAATATATTAGGTAGATTCAAATTCTCATTATTAATCTTGTTATCTGTGTCATGATTTTATAATGCTGCATTAAAGGACAGTACTGTTTTGATCTAATGGAAAGAGGATAGCTTTCTCAACCCTTTTCCAACTTTCCTATTACATATTGCTCACAGCACTTTATCACAGACATACGCATGTCCAGATGTGCGTACACACATTGTGGAACTCAACCTGTCAATAGGAGTGCCCTGACTGCTGATAAAACATGATCTTTTGAGGATGAATTCTTGCAGCTATTTAATGGCATGCAGTCATGCGCACTACTGTTAGCAAGTTGGAGGCTTGTCTATAGAGGGAGCTGCAAGTTGCAAACCAGTCACAGAGATTTGGCAATGCAATCGGGATTAATATTCTGAGACTTGAATACAAAGCTATCTGCAGTGAACATGGGTGGTGAGGTGCCCAGGTTTATAGAGTAGTTAACACTGGGTATTTCCAGCAGCACCATCTCTGATGCCATTTGGACTTAGCACTGAACCTACTAAAACCCCATCACCATTTTCTGCAGCACGGAGATACTACTTTTATACACTTAATGCAGCACAAACTGTCAGGGCTCAGTGTATCTGAGCCAGCTCTTGTTGGGATGGCTCAAGTGCAAGAAGCAGCCTAGATGAACTATATGTAGCTCCTCTTCTGCTTCGATAAGAAACATGTGGTATTGATATAGGCTTCCCACCTGAGCAATGATTTACTTTCTTTTTGCTAAGCATATAAATTCAGACAGGATCAAAGTGTTAGCTGACATGGCTGAAAACTAATCAGCTTATAATTTGCACAGGGTACCACGCTAGTATTGTACATCATTAATAAATATGACAAAAATCAGACAACTCTGCTTGCTGGTCATTTATATTACATAGGAAATTGACTGAGAATGTCATTAAAAAATTTGTATTCGCTCAGAATCAGGAGTACTTTTCCTCATTTTATTTTTCAGGAGTTGTCCAAATCTTTAAAAATACAGCAGAACAGTTGCCTTCATTCTGTCAGATGTCAGCCATCCCTAAACACATTTTTTGTTCGTTTGTTTGTTTTTGCATCATGGAAAGCATTGGCAAGCTTTCTCATTTGCAACTTTAGGAAAGTTCTGCAAGTCTATTTTTTTTTTTTTTTGTATGATTTTGAGTAAATAAATATCAGGCTACATGCAGAGGAGATGGGATGAGAAGTAAAGCAGGTAAAGAATCATCAGATGAATCACTTCTTTCAAAGATCTATGAAATTAGAACAAAATTTTAGAGACTCTGGAAATCACTCAAAAATCTTTGAAACATCTCCACATCCCTCTAACAATCGAAATATTTTGTGAAAGTTTGAGGAGTTACTCTTTCTTCCCTGACTATAGGTACAAATGGCCTGGAAAGTATTCTAGCAGGGAACACAAGACCCTCCTAGCAATCCTGTGAGCTTCCTGGTGAAAACATGGTTAGTAAATGAATGCGGATGGAAAACTATTGTGTCATTCAGCGGGTGAGACAAGCAGCACTCCTCAAAGCACAGCCCAAGGGGCTCACCATGCTACTGGGTTCCTGTGACAGCTGCATGGTTTCACCCGCATCCAACCACAAGGTTGGTTGTCCATAGGTTGGTCTTTAGGACCATTACTTTTTTTTCCTCAAAACTTTTTGCTGCTTTCACACCAGTTGTCCTGCCAAGGCGTGTGGCCTTTGGCTGGTGGCCTTCTACAGGGTGTGGAGCTTTGTGATGGCCCCCTTGGTGTGGTAGGAGGCAGCGCAGTTTAGTATTTTCAGTGGTTTTGGTATAGATACAGGATTGCATCTCCTAGTCAAAAAGTGAAATTTGGGTCTTTAATCACTGTGCCTGACTGATCTTTCTCATTCAATTAGTAAATAACAGCAAGGGGAAAATAATTCACAGTAATGATGTTTTTTTAGAAGGCTAATGTCATGCATAATATTATTTTTAAATGTTTAGTCTCAAGAAGATCAATTAACAAAAATAATAGGCTAAAATAATCTCTAAGTGCAAGTAACTCAGAAAGTAGTGAATAACAATAATTTCAGGGCATGACCAATAGCAATTAAGGATAAGTAATCTCAGGCACAATAATAGTAACAGATAGCAACACCATTTTAGCAGGAGATAAGTGAAATTTAAAAAAAAATGGAAAAAAATTTTGGTCTTCTTTGATATTTAGGATGCAGTCTTTGACTTTGTTAAGATAAATTTGAAGGAATGAATTATTCATATAAAGGTTGCCATAGTAACAAACAGGCAAATAAAATAATGAAAGAACCCATTTGTTTTCAAGGGGGAAAGTACAAGTTTTAGCTCATTGGCTCTGAAAGTTCAACAGCTTGTGCACTTTGAGACAACTACAATGTGTGTTTACTCCGTCACCCTCCATGTGATCCTGGTTCCTCCTATATGACCATTTCAAGCATTCAGAGGACTGCAGGAGCAAATGCCTCAGTGAATCCCACGATTCATGTACAAGTCGGTGAACTCTACCCAGCATCTAACTACATCGAGTTGGAAATGCTTTACTTTATTTTATTTTATTTTTCTATAACTTGTGTATCTCCATTCCAAATGCTTTATGAAAAGTACAGTCAAAAATCAAAGCACACCAAATAAAAAAATCAGTGCAAAAATGATAATGTAAGGCTTTTCAAATAATACATTATATGGATGTATGCAAGTATATAGCCTGGCATTTTCAAAGTGATCAAAACGAATAGTTTGAAGCCAACAAATGAAATGCATTATTTATAATTATTATTTGTTTTACTTTTTTTTTATTATTTTTTTTTACTAATCAAAGTAATTTCAACATCTAAAACTGCTGCAGTGCAAGATCTGGCATGGCAAGACTTGATTGCCTGAGGAATGGCAGTGAGCAACAAAGGAGCATCCCAAGCCTGCAGCACAGGGCACAGGGAGATGCCAAAGGGCTGAGCCCCAGGACGCCCAGCCATAGAGTGCTGTGATGTAAGCACATTGTTTGCTGCAGGGTGCTCATTCCAGATGTGTGGCAATGCATTGCTGGGAGCTGGAACACTGACTCCCTGAGTGCTCAGGACACTCATTTGGGAATGGAAACACCAAAATTTTGGTATGACCAGATCTAAATCAGAGCAGCTGGAGGCTGCCTGATGCTCTTGGATGTTCCTGCTGGCTTTTGGAACACTCTCAACTTCCCTTGCCAGAGAATGAGCATGTATACAACAGCTCCTTACAGCTGAGGGTGTCTACACTCGTATAAAAACGTTTGCTACTCTGTACTTAGTGTTTAAATTGGGGTTTATTGTTCATTGGCAGAACAGCTGTAAAGCTGATGGCATTTCACCAGTGAGAGAAATCACTGGTCAGTGTGGGCAACTCCTGATACTTAATTTTCCTGAAAGTTCTTGTAGTTTTAGTCATGTGTTCTTGAGCTTAATTTGCAAATCTATTTCTATTCAGCTTTTTCTCTTGTCATTAAAAATCAGCTCAGCAACAGCATTTGGCTCTGCAAATAAACCTGAGGCTAGGCCAGGAGCAATACCAGTTTAAAACCAACAAAGAACCTGGCATATATTCTTTTATTTTCTCCGCCCTTTTTCCTCTGCTTTCATTCCTTTTTTTTCTTTTTCTTTTTTTTTCCTATAAGTATCTCTTTATTTTATGCAACTGCACAAGTGATTGGAGAAGACAGATTGCAATATCATATCTTTGTAGCATGCTACTTAATATCCCAGGTGTAATCAATTGAGGCTATTTCTAGCAGTGGAGAGTTTAAATAAGGGTCAGCTTGATGTTAGGAAAAACTTAAATTCTTCTGTTTTCTAAAGATTTTTTTTTATTTTTATTTTTTAATATGTATATTATATGGACAAAATTCAGTGGGGATAGGTGCTTTCAAACTTAGCATCCATATATACTCAGGTGTTTTTTCCTTTCATTATCATCTGAGTTTGGCTTTATGTACTTTGGAACTAGCTAACATCAGATCATTTCAAAGCTACATCTGTTGTTTCAAGGTTAAAGCAAAGTACTGCTGAAATGTTTGCTATAGAAATACCTTAGCCAAGATCCACTCTATGAATAACTTATTATCTAGGAATATTGAAGGGAAAGAAAGAAAATATAAGCTAAATTACAGGGACATTTGTTGGGAGCAATCACTTTGGTTACAGTAGCTTCAGCTGGTAACTCTAAAAGACTCTGTCCTTATACTGCTTTTGAATTTGCATTCAAGTAATGGGGGAATCATCCTAGCATTGGTGCTACCCAGACAAAGTACCACAAGATCACACTGTCGAAATATCTCAGCCACCACAAAGATAGGCAGGGCTGCATGAAGAGGGGTCCTGTCACTGTTCTGTACAGGATTCCCATCAGTTCTGTATGGCTGGAAACGACCAGATCAAGCATCTCCAAGTGGATCCCCTGAATTGTGCTGAGAGGATATCAAAGGCCTCTTTCAGGGACTTCAGCTGACTCAATAGACCAGTAAAAAAATTATTTTAGGTGCACTTAATGGTGGTTATTTTCATTCTAGAAAATCAAATATCTAGAAAATCAAATAATTCAGTATTAGTCAAACTCCTAGCAATTTTCATTTTACTAATTTACGCTGCTTGTTATACATAAAACTGTCTCTTATTCCATTCTAAGCTGTTTATTAGATCAATGTGTGATGCTTGGGAAATAGACAACTGCCTATGCATTGCTACTGCTTTATTTGTTTTTCATGCCGATTGCCTGAACCCCCAATCTCAGACTGGGGAAGATTAGTGTTTGTAGCAGACAGCTCTACCCGGTTCGTGGTTTCAAAAATTCTCCTTAGCAAATAGAAGTTTCATTAGAGGTTAGAAATATAAATTGGTGAAGTGACAGATTCTATGATATGATGGAAGCTCAATTATAAGTGGATAACATAATATAACAAGTGCAGATGAAATCCTATTAAGGTCTGAAAATCCAATATCTCATCTTCCTGACTTTTAATTGATCTTTACACATATTGTCATTGCAGTCAAATATTTGAAACGATTCCTGTACACATAAACAAATGTAAGCACATTAACTCTGTTAATAATTTTAACAAGTAATTTGTATTTCCCATTAGACCCTCTTACAATTTGCTTTACTATAATTAAAGATATCATCAGTGATAAGCTTTAATGTGTTATTTAAAGTCTGCCTGTTTATAAGATTTACTTTTATCATTAACTTCATGTTGATAAGATCCACATATACCTTCATTAAGAAATTATATTTTCTATCTAAAGCAAATAGAATGTTCAGGCAGGTAAAGACTACTGATTTTTTAAAGTGAAACCTAAATATACATTTTTTTTCCTAACATTGATCTGGGGTAAGTCAAGTAAAATTAATTGCATCAGTGAGTAATGGCTTTCAGCCTGTTTTACCAGAAAAAGCATTGCTGTTTCTGAACAGCTTATCCTGCATTTGGCCGAAGAGTATATGTCTGCATAGTGTCTGCAGTACTGATTGAAGAGGGAAGTTCTCCATATGAAGACAACTATGGAAACTTGCTGTGGAGCAGTCATGGGTTGCTGCGCTTTTGAATGGGATGAAAAGCTCTAGGAATGGAGGTTCACTTGTCTGGATTTCTCAAAGCCCAGACAGCAGAGGCATTCAAAGTCCTAGCTAGAGAAACAGATGAATTCCATGAGATGCAGAGCACTGCTTAAATCCTTAGCAAGTACTGTGCTGCTTATACTCTTCCAAAGCAGATACAAAACATCCTTCCTTTACTCATCAATAATACAATAGGAATCAACAGACCGCCACCTCTGGCCCTGTTCTGTTTTATACAATTGTTGTGTACCTCTTAAAAGCAAAATGTTCTGAAGAGATATTCGAAATGATCTTTTTTTTTACTTAGAAGAGAAAGAGAATTAATTTTTGTTTCCAGCTTGAGGTCTGAACTATTTATTTGTGGTACAAATGTGACATTTGAGAGACTTTCTTTCTTTATTACCCAACTCTGCCACATTGTAAACAAAAACAAATTTTGACACCAGCTATGACTAATTTCTTGCTTAGCTCAATAGGTAGAACATGCATTCAATTCATAATCAAGTAGATGAAATTATTTCACAATGCTAGAGAAGAGATGAGCAGTTTAGTGTGTTTTTTTTCCCCCTTCTCCCTAAGATCATGAGACTTTTAGGCAGAAGTAAATAATGTCCCAGTGAATAAATTGGCAGAGTAGGTGGAGCTGAAAGTAATTTTCCTGAGTTTATTTTTCACCTGTGGTTTGTTTGGAGGTTTTTTGTCCTCAATTTTTATTTTGAGGGATAAAACACTTATTCCTCAGCCTCAGTACCTGCTGCTTTACTGTTCTTATTTTTGTGTAGAGAGATGATTTGGACCTTAATTAACATTGGAATCACTTCTTAGTATGGAAGGATATTAAACATCTCCCTAGCAAGAACTAGCATGCAGTAAAAGTTTCCTTTTCTGTTATTCTAATGACACTTTCAAGATTTCTACATCAGATGGAAAAAAAAAAAGACTACAGAAACACTGGCAAGTAATAGACTGATGCTCTTCCACTGCACTCAGAACAGCAAAACCATTTGCATCTTCCTCCCCTGAGATCTCAGTTACCCTTCCTCTGTAACTTACATTTTCCAAACTGTCGAGAGCAGAAGAGATTCAAATGTAACATTAACTGAGAACTGTTTAACTATTTATGCTGCTATAATTTTGTATTGATTTTATGTAAACTTTTAACCAAACACAGATTGTGCTGCTTAAAGAAGACTTTTGGGAGTTCCTAATAAATTGCCTTTCCGATCTTTAATGGAGCATTAGTAATTATCGGATACAATGTGATTTAAAGTCATTTAGAAGCCACAGAACAGTAGTTTGACACAGAACATTTCTGTCTCCCTAACAAATTGTGTTATATATAGTGTATATCTGATAAAAATCTAGGAAAAGTACTTGATAATTTATCTTGATTGTAGAATTCCCGTTATCATCATGATATCATATATTCTATAATATTTTCATTATTAACTACAGTTATTTAAGCATTTATACAGGGAAAAATATAAGTATGGGCAGATAGATTAACAACAGAAGACTACAGTGGGAACTTTCACCTGTTTTTCAACAAAATGTAAGCCAAGGGAAAGTAGCAAAGTGCAGAGCACATAAGAAAATGAATGCGTAAAAATATTACTCTGCTTGCAGTGATCAGAACTAAAGTAGGGCGCCTACTAAAAAATCCAAACTGATAGGCATCTATCTGCCTGTTCTGAAGCTAAGACGGAATTCTGGTGATGGCCAGATCTTCAGGCTTTCTACCAGTTGTGGGTTAACAGCCCAGGAGTCTCAAGAAATGCATGACTGAGTATCAAGGATGTATGTGCCACAGGAAAACCAGAAGCTACGGTGACACAGCAGCTAGACAAAAATGCTCTGAAGTAGGACATCTGAATGGCCTGACAAGTCCTCTCTGTCTTATCCGTTTTGTTTCCAGCCCTGATGGCACCTCTGATACTTGCTTTAAATACAAAAGGCTTCAGTAATTTTTCCACAGTCCCTCTGCTGGTCCCCTGGTGTGTCTGGTTCAAGGAGGCTGACTGTGTAGTGAAATGAGTACCCACTGGGGAGAGAACTCATTTCTCTTTGTTGCTGTTGCCCTACATTTTGTTGCTGACAATTCCCATGTTTTCAGAAGCCTATGCCTAAGGCAACAACTTTTTTAGGCACCCTATAGCCATAGGCAGTGTCCTGATCACCTCAGAGCTGCACACAAGCCCAATTTAACTCCTGTACTTGGCATGCTAAAGGTGCTGCAGCTTTCAGCCCAGTCCACCATCACTATCACTGCATCCATAGCTTATTCATAATGCTCGCTGTCCCCATTCATCATAGCTCTTCTCTTCGCTGCTCATTGCACCTGAATCCCCTGCCCACATCCCACTCACCTGGTTATCTGCCAAATGCCAGCCTCCCATGCCTACTTTTAGTGTATCTAGCTCCCATCTCTACATATTTCCCCATCCAGAGCCTGAATCACCTCTTCAGTCTCCTTTTCCTGCTAGCCACTTCCACTTTGCCTGACTGTTACTGCCACTCAAATTCTCTTTCATATTTCCACTCTATACACAGCAAGCACTTTCCAGGACTGCAATAAGTTTCAGTTTACACATTTTTTTCCCTTCCATCAATCTACCCCAATGTCTTTCATCAGTTTTCTCCCCAGAGAATTACTTGCCCTTTACTTGGCCCCTGTAATGCTGTTGGAGTAACTGTATTCCTATCAAGTCTCCCCATTCATCTTCAGCATTTACGGTGCTCAGATCATTACAGAACACAGACATTACTATCTCCCAAGAACACCAGTTTCCACTGGAGACTCTTCCATACCATCTAACTCATCAGATATTTTATTAGTAGTCTCGCTCCTTTCTTGCTACCACTACTACATATTTCCATGCCTTTATCTATCTATAAACAAAGGAACACAGAAGTCCTTACAGGTTGTCAGAAACCTGGAAAACTTGTATTTGTAGATATTATCTTCCAAACACGATTGAAAATGATGGCATTAAGAGCAGCGCCTCCCAACTCCTTTGCGGATTGCTACATCTCTGGACCAAGTGGAAAACCTTCCAAAATTGGTCCGTTGACTTGAGAGGTCAATAAATAGGGTCTGCTGCCTTATTTCTCTTTTCATTAGAGTAGGTAAGAGCAATAAGAGAGTTATGTTTTTAACACTCATTTCATTGCATATAATAACTCACGGAGGTCACAAACTTGATTCTAGAAAGAAGAAAACCCACAGATATTTCACGCAGCACTCACTGATGCAAAGAAGCACAAACATTCACAGAAAGCAAGCAGCTACCTCATCTATTACCTCAGCCCGCTTATTCCCATGTGTGCAGGAGCCTTCTTAGGTAGATCTAAAACTAGACAGTGATTGATTATGGAAAGAAGTGTTATATAACTTAGACATTATCTCAGTTTCCACAACCCTAATCACAAAGTTCCAAATGCATTCAAGTGACAAACCAATTTAAAAACAATTTGACTCCCAAGACAATCACAACAGGGAAAGGCTTTAAACTGAGCAGGTATTACAATGCAATTAGCACAATTAACCCTTTGTCACAGCAGCAAATCAAGAGCTTCCACCTCTGAGTGTTTCTTTAAAAAGTCTAAGATTGGAAAATTGACTTCCAGCAGGGAGGAGTTAACACTATAACAATCTCTTCCTTACAGTTTTTTAACAGTCACCAGGTGGCAAAATCTATTTATATACCATATGTTTGTAATAGGATCTCAATTTGTAAGATACAACATTAAATTTCTTGAATGAATATACCAAACAGAATAGCATGACAACTGGAGCCTCAATAACATGATGAAACATATTAAAATTGGTGTTAATATAATGATCAGCTGTGTTTTGTTCCATATGGCAATTTATGTTAACAGTTAAGCTAAACCCCATCTGTTTCTTCAAAAGCTGAATGTAATAAAAGAAGAAAGGTCACGATCATGAACTTCTGCCTTCAAGTCACACTGAGTGTATTTAATAATGTATAGCAAACTGGTTTTCTATATGATACATACACAGTTAAAAGGCAAGATTTCCTCATGCAAAAAAGTAATGTTTTGGAGAGTCTTGCTCCTTGTCTCCTGAATTATTGAAAAGCCTGGAGGAGGGGAACAGCTGGCAGAAGAATGGTCAAAGGTAATACAAAGAACCGACCGAAATTTTTCCTGCTCCAAAGATCCTGTCATTACAGAGCACTCCTGATTCCGCAGCTATGACAAGACAAATGGTATATTCCACACATCTAACAGGTGTGCCGTGCTACCCTTCTGCTTGTACTGAAATGCGCTGACAGTACAGCAATGGGGAACATTTGTCTTTATCTTTATAACAACTGACAAGATGCATGATTACCTCTGTAAGGCTATCACAGAAAAAAAATAAAGAAAAGCCCTGTCCATGAGCCTGGTTATTAGTCACATGCTGAAATGCTGACCAAGTCTAGCAGAGTGGGAATTATTTGTAAAATTGCCTTCAAAGAGTATTATCTCCCACCCTGCTTCCAATAAACAGATCAAACAGATCTCATCTACACTATCTTTTCATAATGTTTTGTGAGCGTTTCTGGCAGTTTGGTAACTTAGCCGAGTTCAAACTATTAACGGCCACTTGAAATTCATCATATCTGGAGCTATATTTCTTCAAATTTTGAAGGAAATATGATTATAATACTATATATATATTTATCAAGATAAACATCTGATGAATTTGGTGAATTTACACACCTATGAGTTTGCCAACTGTGGGCATAATATATATATTGTGTTGTTTTTGAAGACAAACTTCTCCTGGGAAATATAACTATTGGGTCCATTACTCAATCAGAGAGTCCTCTTTTGGACATCCACCTCTCATCTTTTACTGCACTAAGATATATGAAAAGAGTCTTAGTTGTCAATTTTGTCATACACATTAGCAGCACTTCTTATGTCAGCCCTTTGAATAGCCCAATATTCCTGAACCGTTCTCCCTAAAGCTGATGAATTCCCTGCTTGCTGCCTTCAAGTTAACCCAGAGTGTAACCTTTGCAATTCCTATGAATACACTGATGTGTGAATATAATCTGTCCATTGTTTAACTGCAAAGTGCTGTGCAAAGTGCAACAAATTCGCTGTGCAAACAGCTCTAGGTTTCCCATTTGGATCTTGGAGATGAAATACAGAAGGGTAAGAGTTTGTGCAACCTGAGAGACCCCTGTTAGCTAGACAAATAAAGAGGCTTATGAACATTTCTTATTCTTACCAGTTATAATTTATGCCTCATGAACTGCCTCAGAAAGCACTATAAAGGCAGATGTGGGAATGAACCACAGTTATACTAGCTCATTTCCACAATGAATTAACATTTACAGCCCGGCTAGATTAGACATGGGCATGACGTCCTCTTGTTTCTTCAAGGATGTAGATTCAGAAAAGGTCAAACATCTCTTGCAAAATCTATGAGACCCACCTATGCTCCTGGATGTGCTCCTCAGTGAAGACAGTGTCATAAACCAATGCAGCCTGGTGACACTGCAGAACACGTTGCGTGGGAGCACCAGCAGCTCCTGACCTGGGCAGAGCACTGGCAGAATGCTTGTCTCTAGCATGGTGGATGTTGATTGTCAGTTCTTTTTTCCTCACTGGTATTAGCAAAAGAGATAAATTGGAGAAAATGTGTCTTTGAAGTTGCTCTAATAAAATCCTGGCACTGCTCAGAGCTGCAGACATGTGGTTCCCACTACCTTCCAGCAAGCATTGGTTTTCTCTTGTCTGTCCCTTCTATATGCTTCATGGCCAGGTATTTTGCCCTTATACCTGAAAGCAAAAGCTACCCATAAATTGCTTAGCCAGGTAGACACGTAACTAATAAATAACATTCAATGTGGAAAGTAGTTCTTCAGACAGGTTGTAAAGAGCCATTTCTGTTGTGGACAGGTACCACCTCAGGAGAGCCGTTGCGGCCTCTACATATTCACAGTCCTGCATGATTCTTTTTTATTTGTGATAAAGTAAAACAAAAATGAATTTAGAGGGAAATGTTAGCACTTGTATGCCATTAAAATTGAGATATAAACCACAGAAGCAAAGACACAACCGTCACTTTTCCTACATTGTGCAGTCTGACACAGCGTCAAACGTAACTTTGAATTTCCTGGCTTTGGTGGGTTCTCGTTCCCACCCCGAGACATCATTTAAATGTAGTTTGTCATTTCTGAATATTACTGTACCTCTTATATTACCAATAATAATAGGGTACCTTCTGCTCCTCGGGGGCAAACTCTCAAACAAATGGCTTGTGAATCAATAAATATGTTAGGCTGCTGCAGCTGAATTTATTTATTCATGAGATGCTTATCTCTATAAATTCCTTAGGAAAAATCCTTAATCCTACCATACTGAATTGACTATTTATCAGTTTTAAACTGGACCTTATTAATTTTTTTTCTCACGCTGGAAAATGCCACTCTTTCTGCAGAATTAAATTTCTTTCTGTCTTCCTTTTCTCTCCCAGGGACAAGACCCACTGGTTAAGAATGGGAAATAACAGATGGCAGCAAGCTCCCATATACAAATCTGCTGTGTCTGAGCACCCTATAAGCTTTCTCTGCAATCTACTCTCAGAAGCCTGTATGCTGCAGCACAGCCACATTTGGCTCCTCACTCATCGGTGACAGGCTGAGCTGTTTCTCCCTTTGTTTTATTACCGGCTCGTTGGCAGCTGCTGTAAGTAGAGATCAGCTCCATCACAACTGAGCACAATTATATTTATAGGGTACAAAGGTACTTACAAACCCTTAAGCATAAAATTGAATTTGATGCCAAGGTTGTGATTTGGGTTTTACCTACTGACTGTGGCAGGAGAAGCCTTCTCAAGATTTGGAAACTAAGAAAACAGCATTTTGCTGTGGGCTCATTTGAATAATCTCGCCACTCATTAAACACAGCTGCAAGGCAAGGAATGACAGAGTTCAAAGGCAAACCAGGGGAATATATTAGTCACAAAATCATTGTCAGAGCCTGTAGGTATGTTTCCCCAATATTCCTCAGCATAACACCATTAATTACAATGGGAATGATTTTGTCATTGCAAACACTTGTAAAGGTTAGAAGAATATTCTGTGTGGGAAACCGAAGTGGCTATTTTTAGAAATGCTGTTGCTAGAGAATTTCAGAATGCTATGCGTTATGATCAAGGACCAGAAGAAGGGTTAGCTGTGGGCACTGGTGGCTTATTTCATTGGCCAGTTTACATGCGATTGGTGAGTTGCAGAACCCTCTAAGTGTGTTCTTTCTAAAAATGGCTGTTGACGTAATTAAAATATATTGCCTAATCCTAATACTTTTCAAGAGGCTATCTGCTTGGAGATTCACACAAGATTTTGTTTTCTTGTGTTTCTACACACTGCTATGGCCATGCTCCTTCCATGGCCAAGCAGCACGCACTGGTTTATCAGTAATGCACCATTCTCCTCCGCCTTTTGGCAACACAACCATCGGGCTCTGGGCACGAGTTCACAACACACCTGTTACAGCAGCAGAGAGCACGGCGGCAGGGCAGGCTCTCAGATCAGTTCCTGTGTCTGGAGGGTGCCAAAATGCTTCAGGGCTACCAAAGTGTTGACATCTCCAGCGCAATTTCCATCACTCTCTTTGCTAAATAAAATAAGCTTTCCAATATGGCCCATGAGATTGGAGTAGTGTCGATTTTCTTCTCTACAAATCAGAAATGCTTCCATTCTTTAATATTTATTAACCTGACTCCAGAGGGAAATATTCAGCCTCTCGTTCTCCACAGTATGTGCTTTTCCTCACCCAAAAAAGCTGCTGGATTCTATGAGGCAAAGAGATTCAAATGCATTTGATTTGGGAGAAGGGAGATATTATGAGTGCTCTGAGGACTACGTGGCAAGTGGCCATTTTTCAGATCTGCTATTGTAATCAGAAGCACAGTGACTGGAAGGTATTTTCCATGAAGTACCTCTCTGGAGCTAAATCCAGGGACTGGGGCATCTTTAGTGAAAACACAGTCATTTTTAAAGGAAATGTACTTGTTTACAAATCATAAAAAGTTTAATAGGTACTTCTCCTGTAGGCAGAATTACAGAGAGCCAGAGCTGTGTAAAGTTATTTTATAAATTCTTGAAGTGAAAAGGAGCACTGAGAAATAAAAGACTACAAGTAGCACTCACAAAGCCTTTCCCTTTCAAGTCTTGTAAAACTTGCAAAGGGAATGCTTTGCAGGAAGGACTTATAAGTACACCCAATTAGCCCTTGGCAAGCACAGTGCTTGGGCACCAGCTTATCTTCCAGCCTGTAAGAAATAACGTTTAAAACAGAACTATGTCTTTAGCAAGGCAGGGAAAGGGGTTGCGCCATGCTCTGGGATGCCATGCCATGCTGAACCATGCCATATCATGCAATGTTGTGCTGTACTGCACTATACCATGCCGTACTTTGCTGTGCCATGATGTACTATGCCATGCCATGCTGTGCCATGCCATGCCAAGCTCTGCCCCTGACTCTGCTCCTATCTCAGTCTAGCGAGAGAAGGATCCTGTGGCCAGTCAGCAGCCTTATCCTGTAATTCAGATCAGCAGGCACATGAAGTTTGGACATATCCACTGCTTATTTGAGTCTTGTTTTGGTCCTGCAGAGACTTTGCTTAACCCTGCAAAGTTATTTGCAGGCAAGTTCAAAAGTCCTTTATTATAACAAGCCGGTGGCAGCTGCTTTTAGCCTTTCTGTATGGGAACAAATGTCATGAAAAAGAAGGAAAGCGAATATGCTTTTCTTCATGGGGAATTAAAAGCACCAAAAGCCATGGGCCTATCTCGCTGCACAATTTAATTAGACAATTTTTCAGTGGTTTGTTTAGTTCTCTTATTTATATTTAATGTGGTTGCAAACAGCAAGCAAGGAGTTTGATTCAGCGGCGTAATGATGCATTATGTTAGCAACTAAACTCCCGAGACTTTGTGATCTTGGCATTTCTGGTCGGGTCAACTTCTGTAATTCAGTTTCAGGAGTCACATGCGAAGTCCATCAGCATTGCCTCTCGCAGGCAGGCGGTGGGGGGTGGACACCAGCCAGCATTGGCTGCTGTTGCTAGGCAGGAGCTCGAGTCCTGCGGTGGGGTCACGCCTGCTCCCCCCGTGCTATCTGTTGTCATCGCAAATTACTCCAGATGGATTGAAGGAAGCAAAACCATATTCTTGGGAAGGGCTGAGCACAAAGGGAGGATGAGAGAGACGCAGTGTTAGGAGCAAATCGTTATTGCTGCTCTGAAAAAAAGCCCTGTGCTCTTCCTTAGCTTTCACCACAGCTGGCACTCCCAGGAGAACAAACAGCATGAAATGACGGACAGAACTGGCCATGTCGACTGACTTCCCAAGTGCTAAAAATCTTTGTACCCCTTCAGCCATGGGAAGAAAGGGCTGGAACTGAAACATGCACCCAAGCATTCAGACTTCCCGTAGCAGAACAGAAACTGGTGGGATCTGGAAATCTTTGGTCTTGTCTTCCCTTATTCCTGTTATCCCCCTCTGCTGCCCCACAGTTTATCTAAACTCCAACACCTTTTCAGGTGCCATGCTCTAGGGTAAGAATTTTCCTCTTTCCAAGATACAGAAAGCAGAGATGCCTGGAGCATTGGCCAATAATACATGATTATAATGAGGAGTTCATCTTCTGGTTTTCTGGATCATTTTTGTTTAAGCTTTTTTTTTTTTTTTTTTTAAGAAAACAAAGCTCCCCTAATATAGTGGATGAGATACTGATTGATTTAATTTCCTCAAGCTGGTTACAGTTTGTGATTTCCAGAGCACATTTCTGTGAGTATATTTAAGAAATGTTGGATTTCATCTAAGAGAAAGGAATACTTTTAGCATTTTGTAGAGCAAATTTTTTGAGGATGTATAACAAAGAGGCAGGTTGACAATGCCAAGACATTTTTGTCAGGTTTCTAGAAAGCAAAAAGCCCTATTGAGAAGTCTCGAGTATTAACTCAGACTTCTGACTAATGTAAGGAATAGGATTGGAATAGTATAATAAGAAAAAATAACTATCTTCTTCTTATTCAGAAGTTTCAAAAATCTTTTTTTTTTTTTTCCAAAGAGAAAACTCTGAGGGAAAATTAATATCCTAAACAAGTTTTATGTGCTATTCCAGACACATCATACAGCACTGATGTAATGTATCAGACCTTAAAGGAATGGAGGCAATAAAACCAGATAACCCAAAGCAGCTCACCATGCAGAGTTTACATCCAAAGCCAATGTTGACATATTAAATATATACTGAGTTGAAAAGAAGGAAAGGAACTGCAATCTACTGATGGTCTTGTGCTTAGAGAATGTTTTACCTTCTCTGCATACCTGAAAAAGAGTTATATTGGTTTTAAAATGAGTGCAAAAATAAAATGGTCAGAATATCCACAAAAGAACCTGAACACAATTTTAAGCAGTGGGAGGTAAAAGTCTCTGGATGGAAAATGGGTAAAAATTCTTAAGAAGGCTGATAAATATTTTGTTAGTGCTAAAGAGCTAACTGTAACACTGTCAGATGGAGTCAATGCAATGCTTTCACAAAATGAACATGCTGTACTTTATAATCTAGTAAAACTGCAAACAAAAACTAATCACGTGTTCCAGGATTAGCATATATTTTGGAAACAATTGGTAAATGCAAGCCTAAGGTGTCCCTGGTGTAGGTTATAGCCAAGGAGGCTATACCCTATGACTTGTTTCCTGCACACACGAGAAGTGCTGAAAACACAGCCTTGTACCATTAATGAAGAATGGAAAAGTGAAAATCACTGAACATAAGGGACTTCAATTTGGGATTAGGCAGGTTAGTCAAACCTAGAAAACTACAGAGTCTACCAGACCTGAATGCCAAAGGATCATGCTTAACATTCATCAACATTGTCATTGCTTGCCTGGGAAGGGCCATCTGGCAGGAAAGGAAGATCAAAACCTGTGGGTATTTCAATACCAAAATGAAGAGAAAATTCTCAAGAGGTGCTCAAAAATTTCTTAGGACTCTGCCCAAACCTCTGAAGAGTGATCAGAATTATTCATCCCTTTCTGTCTGTTTCTAGAGTTTCCATAAGATCTGTTATTGAAACAAGCCCTTGACTTCTGCATATAATCAGTTTCAAGTTCAGGGCAAAAGACTGCCTTGTCATAGAGTTCCTTAGTCCACGAAGTCAGACATGATTGTATACAATAACAATAATGATCATAAAAACAATGAAAAATTCCATGCTCTGGAATTGCAGGCAGATAGCTAGACTGTACTCTGCTAAGAGCATTTGCATGAGAGCGCTACTTCGCTTCATGGCTTTACAATGGCTATGCAGCAAGCCTATGTAACTTTCTGGCAGCATCAGCAGTGCTGACTTATGTTTTCGGATGGTTTATGTTACACAACTGAAATGACAGAATTCTGGAGATGCAGCCTGCAGTAAGCCAGGCTGGACTGTAGCCAGGATGCTCAGCTAAGTAATGCTACAGGAAGCTCATGAAAAGCAATGCTGGGATCCTTAATGGCTGCAGAGGAGCAAGCTAAATGTTTCACAACTCATCTGAAAAAAACGTTCACCATCACAGTGGAGACATTCAGGCGTAGAGCTAAGGCGCTATTTGGCAGCTGGGAGGTCTGTGTTTAACTCCCCACACTGCCTCATGCTTCCTGCGCAGTGGCGGGATGTAAAGCCATCTGTTTGTGACTCAGAATCATGGACACACATGGCAATAACCAACCTCCATTTCCCCCAGCCTCTGCCTGCCTTTTCTAAGTGGAGTGTAAAGCGGGATGTGATGTGCGATGTTTGTACACATCCATCCTAATGTGGTCCACCCCTGGCTGGGGGCTGTTCCAGCACTGGGAAATAACCATCTGGGGGAGGTATAATGTGGTGGGACTGAGCATTTTGCTCTGTGCATATGAGAGTACACATGGTAGAAAGTAGTAGTTGCCCCATGGGCTGGCCCTGATGACTAAAGTCCTTCAGGAGGCTGCAACTCTTGTGCCTGTGTCTCCTCCAGCAAGGAAGTGTTCATGCCAGGCATACACCAATAGGAAACCAGGGCTCCACAGCTGTCACTGGGGTTTGAAAGCATTAGAGAGATCCTAAAGCTATAATGCTCTAGGAGGAAATTCTACTTTGAAGAAGTATGAAGTCAAAATAATGTTTGCTAGGTCAGGTCTGGGAGTATGGGCAAGAGCAACAGTAGCCAGAAGTTAGAACAAGAGCTTGTGAAGACTGAGTCAGAAATGATGAGTGACTTTCTACTAGAAAAATTAATCTGGAATTAAATAATGTTATATATCTTAAAGAATCCCCAGATACATCACTATAAATCATGTAATTCTAATCCCTTAAAATATTCATATTTCGAAAGTAGTTTGATACTTTAGTCTAGAGACAGGACATTTAATGTTTAATTTCATTAGCTGCAGAATTATAAGCAATTAGTTTAAACCAGGAAAGACAGCTGTAGTTGTTGTCTGAGAATAACATGGAAGACTTTAAACTCATTCAGACTAAAATTATCTGACCAAAAACTGCCAGCAAGATTTTGAATAGATACTACTGTATGATCTCAGACATGGAAGAAAATGTTTCAGAATTAAACACATTAAATAATAAACTCATCAGATTAAGGAAAAGAAAATATAAATAAACAAGTGCTTTTAGGAAATTGAAAACAAAAAAGACAGTATACCAGAGTGACCAAGAAGCTGCTCCATGCTGGTACTTTATCACTGGAACTGCAGCCAACTAAACTGTTATATAAATCTGAATTGGTATGCTAAGATGCTGCAGATGGAGAAGAATGCTTATCCCAGTTCTAATAATTCATATCATTAGCATAAAGGAAAGCTGATTGGGTTAATTCTAAAAATCATTTGAAACATTTGAATATGGAAACTCTCAAATGACAAACATCTACAGAAGCACACTCACAAGGTCAAATAGTAATATTTGTTACAGTAATATAAGGAATTAAATGAAAGATTATTTCTCTGCTAAAATAAGAACAGATGACAGATATATCAATACTTCTTTCAGTTTATATGAACAGATGAAATATTTAAGATAGATATTGAACATGTTAATCTGTACCTTTTCAATCATGGAAAAGAGTCATTCTGAAAGAAAGTTAGACAGTCTATGGAAAAGAAAAAAGAAAAAAAAAAAAAAGACAAGCTAGAGAAACCAGAAAGCCTACTTAAAATCAAGCTCCATAATTCTGAAATTAAGCTTATCAAAAAATAGAAAGCATGTGTATTCAGAGAGTATTAAGTGACAGGTCATCATATGGGAACTCACAGATGCACAAAGGAAGAATCTCAGGATAGTGTTTCTTCTGTGTCCAGATGTGTGGACCTGGGGTACCTCTACTGTGAAGAAACGTTGAAGAAGTTGGGCTTGTTTATCTTGGGGAAAGAAAGGCTCCAGTGAGAACTCATTGCAGCCTTCCTCCTAAGGGAGCTTAGAAGCAGGAGGGGAATCAACTTTTTACGTGGTATGATAGTGATAGGACAAAGGAGAATGTCTTTAAACTAAAAGAGGGGAGGTTTATGTTAGATGATAGGAAGAAATTCTTTACTCAGAGGGTGGTGAGGCATTGGTGCAGGTTGCCCAGAGAGGTTGTGAATGTCCCATCCCTTGTGGTATTCAAGGCAATGTTGGATGGGGCTCTGATCGGGCCTGTTGAAAATTGTGCCCAGGGCAGGGGTGTTGGAACTAGATGATCTTTAAGGTCCCTTCCAATCTAATCCAATCTATGATTCTATTATCTGAGCTGCTAGGAATTAAGTCTGTCTTTGTGAACCCTGGACAAAAGAATGGACTATGGAACAAGAGATATTTCAGAAAATTAGACTCAGAGAGAAGACCTGACTTCTGTAGGACTCCAAATGACAAATGATCTTTGGACCAGGAAGTTGCAGACCCATGTCCTTATCCATTTTTTACAGAAAGGTAGGAATACCTGTGGTCTTCAGTGGAAAGCACCTTGAAACCACTGGTTATGTCTCCCCTCTCAAGCCAATGGAATGAATACACACTCCATGGGTAGCTTCTTCTCATTCTGATGTTGGTGGCAGGAAATAGGTCGGAATTTTAGCACTTAAAAAAGTGCTTATTTCATTTGTGTGGATAAAAGAGATCTGGCTGATAGTCTACATGGATTTCCAAAAAAAATTCTGCGAGGTCCTTCTATGAAAGCTCCTAAAGTAACTAAACAGTCATGGGATAAAAGGAAGGTTGTTGGATGAATAAATAATTGATTAAACAATTGGAAGAAAGGGTAAGAGTAAATGGCCAATTATAACAGTAGAGGGAGGTCACCAATAGAGACCCACAGGGACTGTGCTGGGACTCATGCTGTTTAACATATTCTTAAATGCTGTGAAGCAGAGGGTGGGCTGCGAAGTAGCAGATTTTACTGAGAATACCGGTTTATTCAGGGGAGGAAATTTGAAGACCAGCAGTGGAAATCTTCACAAGTACCTCTTAAAATGGAATGACTGGGCAACAGAAGTCAAACTAAAGAAATGCAATATAAGGAAAAAATGCAGGTATAATTTTATGTGGTTACCATTCAGGAGCAAGATTTTAGTCTTCCAATGAATAAATAGACAATTCCCTGAAAATACCCGCAAAGTGTATTTTTATGAAGGGAAAAAACATCAACAACAACAACAAAAAAAAAGATCAAGAATTACTGGGAAAAGAATAGGGAACAAAACATAAAACAACATTATGCTTGGAAAAGGTATGACTCAGGGTGGCATATAACAGAAAACTATGCAATTGTGAATGACAAGGAGAGATCAGTTGAGGAGGAACTACTCACCATCTCTTCCTATAGAAGAGCAAGAAAGCATCAAGTAGCACCAGAAGGTGATAAGATCTCAAAAAGATGAAAGGAATTTGTTCTCACAAGTTATACTTCAGCTGCAGAATTTCTTGCTTCAGCATCTTGTGGATGCTAAAAATTCACAAAGATTCAAAAAGCAAGCAGTCCGGTGTACAGAAGGAATACAGTCCCAGGGTAATTAAATGAAAAATAAAAAGAAACAAACAAAACAAAAACCAAACCAACCAAACTCCCAAACAACTAATAAACCGAACCAAAACAACAAAATGTTTTTTGAAACCACTGACATACAACTTGGAGAATGGGAGAATGCCTAATTAGACACTTAACAACTATTAAAACTCATCCTGTGGCATCTGTTGGTCATAGCCAGGGGTAAGTTACTGGGAAGGATAGACCTTTGCTCAAGCCAGTCTGGATGCTTTCATATTACTGGACATTAATACAAGGATATTATTGACAGACCTTTGTCTTTTGCGTCACAGTGAACTCCATGGTCAGTGCTAGAGTTGTAGAGGTACAACTTAAATAAAATAGAAAGCTCTAAGTAATTTAGAAGCTGGACACAATGCTGAAAGAAACCAAACAATGCCTAGAGAAGTGTTGGGAGGAACAAGTGCACACACGGCTGTGCCAGTTTTACCTGGTCTGCAAAACATGAGCTGAAAACCAGAGAAACCGAGAGTGACAATGCAATGAGTTCTTTAAAAGAAATAATAAGCTCAGGCTGGGCAGCACAGAAACTAGTTCCCTTGACTACCGGAGACTTTTGGAATGGAAAAAACCCAGAGGTGACGGAGAGAATAAGTAAGTGGAAAAAAGGGAAAACACAGAATCTGATTAAAATGCGCCAAGAGAGACTGAAAAAGATTCATGATGACTCCTTAGATGGTGTTATGCAGAAGACTGGGCAACAAATAGACTTTATTGGGCCAACATGAATGCAGAGACAGTAAAAATGGTCAGAAATCATTGCCACAGTGCAATGTGCAAGAGACAGAATCACTGGGAAGCTACGACAATTTGTGATGCGCCCAGCAGAGCTTGGCAGCAATTGGTAATTGATGCATTTGTACATGGAGGAAACCACCGCCTGCTGATAATTGATTATTGCAGTTGTTCTTTTGAAATTAACTGAAGTAAGCAAAACAATAGCCAACACTCTAGTGAATTACACTGAGGTAATAGTCACCAAATACTGTATTTGCAATAAGCTCATTTGAGATAAATGAATGGGTCACCATATACTTCGGAGGAATCTTGAAGATTTGTAAAGTACTGGGGCTTCAAATACAGCAGGTAGTTCTTATTACTGACAGTTTAATGGTCTGGCCAATGCTCACAAATAACCAAACAAACACTAACACGGACAAGACCTTTAGGTTTACAGACAAGCCCTTATGGAATCAGGTGCTTTACTGCCTCAGATGCTAACAAGCTGAAAACTACATTTGGTAATGCCTGTGGAAAAATCTTCTACAATCCAGAGCTACAAATCAAAGCCAAATAGGGCAGAGGGGAGTAGAGGAGAGAAGACAACAAGCCCAGAACAATTGTTCAATAAACTATAACATAGTTCTAGGTAAGTCAGAGATAATGATGCAGCTGGCGTCATCCTCATCTGGATACTGTACTTGCAGAACAATTCACTTTATCTGCAATGCAGATAGAAAATGGAGAGGAATAAGATAAACATCAGCTGTTCTAAGACATCTCTGGCCGTGCAACTGCTCCCCTCCCCCAGAAAAAAATCTGATTTGTGATTCTGAAACAATATCTGAGATAAACACCAACTACAATCCCATCATGACATGATGCCACTCACTATGCAGAAAGGAGATGATTCAGGCCTGAGCATCAAGTGATACTTGAACCATATTATGCCATTCAAAAAGTTCAAGCCCAAAGAGCTGACGTCCTAGTGCTGTGATTACACAGAAGTATTGGTAAGAGCATTTCCAGTTTTATGTTGTTTTCATGCACCATTAGGTAACTGGTGCAAAACCATTTGCAGAAAGGCTCTTAAAATGACTCCAGGAGATTGTTTCCTGCTCATTCGCTCGGCATGGGTGCTGAGCTCAGATGCTGAGAGCAACGAGTGCCTTTGAAAAGCCCAGATTAAAAAAAAAAAAAAGCCTGTTTAAGTTTACATGTGTGGATCATCATTCAAGCGAGCAGTCCAAATAAGACAAAATAAAGAACAAATAAATAAAAACATATGTTTGCATTCAAGACACAAATTCACATGTGTGTGGCAGAAAGGTTGGGGAAAATATGCGTGGAAGAGCTGAATCTCTCATCTCAAAGGATGAAGAGAAAATCTTTGCGACACTATAGTATCATGGGTATTCCCTCATGGAAATAATGGCTTAACTAGGAATTAAGATAAATTAAGGACATTTTGAATGTCATAAAGCAAAGCAGACAGATAGGAAGGTGTTACCACACTCAGAATAATAGTTGTCTGGAAGAATAAGTTACTTTCCACACAAGTAACACTGTCTTCGGGAACAATCTGGTCGATAAACCACTAGGTATGTGAGATGAATGGCCCTTTAGATTACCCTGTTGCAACTAAATTTCCACTGAATACGGTGGGATCTTAAACATGCAGAGCAGATAAAGAGACACTTTCATATAGCCACCTAAATATAGGTATCTTAAACTGAGAAACATTTAGATGTTGGACTGAAGGACATATTTTACTGGGAAATAATTGGTGACAGGTGGATGGTTGGACTGGATAATCTTAGAGGTCTTTTCCAACCTTGGTAATTCTAGGATTCTATGACTCTGAATGCTGTGCACTTTGATTTTTCTTCTTTGCAACTGCCTGTGTTCTCTTGCCCTTATTCACCCTAGTAAAAAGCAAGGATACTTGTAATGTATGTAACTTAATTGATGTTAGCTCTTCCTCTCTGTTCTCACGTTCTGTCTCCAGTTCTCTTAATCCAACTGGAAAAGCCAGAGACAATTTCTTTTTTATGTTTTCTAGAATCAGGCATTATGGGATCCAATGGTTTTTAATGGATTGCACCAGAACAGAACTTCATATTAGTGATCTTAATGTACTGCTAGTATGCTAGATCATATCTGATGTCAGAACAGCAGAACTTGGCTCTTCATGGTCACTATACTTAGAATTATAGTGCCAGGTATTCCTGCCTGGCAAATGTCAAACTGGAGAACATGAAAGCAGTAACATATATATGTAAATGAAGTAATTGTGACTGTTTATCAACTTTCTGTTCTTCTTAATTACAAAGTAATCTTCATCCATATTTTGCATGAACAGCTACAATTACATCTTTTTTTTTTTTTTTTTGAAAATAGTATAGTCAATTTTAATTAACTTTAATGTGATTTTTGGTTGCTAATCCTTTTTTTTCCTAATAACCACTTTTTCTCCCAGTTTTGTTTAACTCTCAGGATTTTCTCTAGTTTTCCATTCAAATATTGATGAAACTTAACACTGGTTAGTTTTTGTATCTGACAAGATCATAACTTGATATGTACTGCTATCCATTAAAAATCACTTAAGGCAATTGCAGCTACAATTGTAACACAATAAACCTGACAATAGACTGTTAGTTTAGAAGAACCCAGTAATTTCATTTATTTCCCATTCTACAAAACATCTGCAATGATGTGAAAGAAATATCAAGTTAAAAATTACAATTCATGGATTATGTTTTCTTCCGTCATTTCATTACATTATGTCTGTGAGCAGATGAATGCTGCTCTGGCATTCTGGCTTTAGGTGAGCTGGCAAATGAAGAAAAGCTTAATCCGATCCATTTTCCAGTCTCCATTTTCCCATGTTCCAAAATGAAAACACAGGACAGTCTTCACAACATGTGGTAGGCAGGTGCAGGCGGGTTGTGCTTGTGGTCTAAGCCTGCAGAGTCTGCCCTAACTCAGAGCCAGTGGCCAGCATGGTGCTGAAGGTGGCTGGTGATGAAGCTGATACACCAGCTCAGCTTCAGGATCATGACAATGTGGCTTGCTGCGTTTTGCATGGGAACTGCGTTGCAGCCCACAAACTATGCCCATCTACATTCTCACATTATGACACGCCTTAGCTGTAAAAGAGCAGCTGCAATAAAGACTCTCCAGCCCATTCTAAACACCTTTCTCCCTATGCTGAAAGTCTACTATTAAAAAAACAAACAGCTACTTCATTGTTTATATAATAAATGAGTGAAAATGGTAGACTTAGTAATATGACTAAAACAGAGAGGAATGCACAGGTAACGCCTTTTGCATGCTACGCATCTATAGAAGTATCTAGGACCACTGCGTCTTATATGTTCATCTTCTGCTCTGAGATGTGTGATAAGAAGGAAAGAAAAGTCTCATCCTTATTTACAAACTACATAGCTTTAAAAAAGCAAAACTTTAGGGCTGGTCTTTCTTCCAAGGAACAATTATTGCTTAGTCTTAGGTGAGACAGAGGAAGCTGATACCTAACAGAAGAAGAAATATTTCAAGACATCATGTGCTGTAAGCTATCTATAAGAAATATGAAGCTTAAATAAAGGAGTGATAAGCCCTTTAGAAATCCTAGCTCAAAAAGGGACAGTCAGAGATATGGATGATTATAGGAGCCCATTTCAGAATGCATCCACCTAATGTCACTGCCCAGAATTTGGGAAGAATGGAACTCATATATAAGGATGGAACAGGCAATAAAAATTGAAAACACTCTCAAGGAGAGAAAATCCATAGACAGAGGAGCGTTTCACAGGGTGTGTGTGTGTTGGGGGGGGGGGAGTATGTTTCTTTTTTATCCTTTTTTTTTTCCTGAAAGCATCACATCCACAGCTAGTGGGTTGAGTGCATGCACAAATTAAGTTTACAGATTTCATAAAGCAATTCATTCTGCTTGAATGTAATAGCAGTAATTTTTCATGTAAGTCAGCAAAATACAATCCATAAAGGAAAAATACTGCCCTTACTTCAAATTCTATTGTTCTTATTCAATACAAACGTGAATTAGAGCTGAATAATTTACTGTGTAAATTTCATTTTTAATTTTATGCTATTCCAAAGAAAAGAGTAAGAAAAAGAGAGAGAGAAGCTTCCAAGCTTTAAATCCTTGTATCTAATGTCTCAACAGTAAAATAATCTAAGGCACGTGCTTCAGCAGAAATGATTGCTGGGATCTATAATAGGATTGTTATAACTCAATAGTGTTTTATAAATTTTTGATTCACTCTGAGTTTTTGACAACTGGCCAAGTTCCAGTTTTTATCTGATCATCTTTGCATTAATAATACATTACAATATGTTTCTTTGAAAAGTGGTCACTTTTTTCTCACTGAACACTTTACTTTTGCCAGCATAATATTGACTTGGGTTTATAATCAATTCCTGTTCAGTTTGATCATGCTTAGCATGAAACTAAAATATTTGATGCTAGACAGCTGCCAATACAAATGTCATCATTGTTCTAGTCTAACGAATTCCGTCGGTTGCTAAATGATCCGCCCTGCAGGTTGCAATACGTAATGGACTGGAGCCCAAAGCTTCAAAGGCATCAGGATGTGAGTAATTGTACTTACATGAGACTCTCATTCCACTGCCTCAGATACACTTTCTCCCAGCAAGACCGTCCATTTCTATACAGCAATCCTCTGAGAAACCTGTGGCTTGTTCACTGACTAGAAAGAATCAAAGCTATACCCTACAATCTAGGCAAAAACACAGAAGGAAAGAAAAAATCTCAAAAAATAGTTTAGTCACCTCCCCCACCTTCTCTGTCATGTATGAAAATTAATTCTGAAAATGAAAAAATCCCATTAGAAAAGAACATATTTCTCAAGAAAAAGAATTTTCAGCAAGATGAAAGTCATGTATTTTTATCTTGCTATATGATCACAATATTTACACGTGATTAATTATGCTTGATTGCTATCAGGAAACAAAATAGTTCAAGAAATATAATTGTGTACCTAATTCAGTTAACTTGCTTCCTAGATGCTTAGTACCCACTGTGACATCCAACACGGCAGCATGATGTCTAGAAAGCTCTGCCAGACCTGGCATGTTCACCCTGGAATTTTCTCACCAGGGAAGTCCTGTAGGTCTCTATTTGCCTTTAAAGCTTACAGAACAGCTCTCTGATAAGACCAAGATCATAGGAAGGACATAAAATCACAGTCGAGGACTGCCTTAGGTTGGAAGGGACCTTAAAGATCACTGAGTTCCAACCCCCCCTGCTTGGGCCGGGATTGCCAACCAGTCAGTCTAAGCTGCAGGAAAGAGATTACTTTGCCCATCAGGAAAAGATGCACAGCTCTAGAAATCCCATGATAGTAATCAACAATTTGTGTTTTGAGGAGAAGGATTGCCTTGCTGCAACCTCAGCTCTTGCAGTTAATGAGTGTGGTGCAAATAGCATTTCTCAAGCACCAGAAAGAGGACCTCCATGTGAGAATCTACCTGGGAAATATAAACGTTGGAGTCTGGCCCAAATGAAGTTGTGCTGTGGTCCATCTGTTTGAAAGACAAAACAAGTCCACAGAAGTGGCAGAGGCACTGAGCAAATGCCAAACACCCTCCCTAGTCCTCACAGTGCTGCCTTTCCTGCCACAGACCATGCTTTGACAGAGTTAAATGCTCTGAGGCTCTGACACCTTGTGTGTGTCTACAGTTGGTAACATGTGCTGTTCAGCTCATACCCAACTAAGATCTCCAGAAAAAGTGAGAAAAAGGAAAACAATCAGATGTAGTCACCACAAACCAATGGATTTTTTTATGTCAAAGGATGCCTTAGAATTTCATAAAATCACTCCGGCCTAGTTTTATAATTAATCATTACCTCCCAGGTGCCCCCTTTAAGAAATGATAACATGGAAATATAAGTTTATGTCTAAATGCAATTACATATAATATTTATTGCTTAATATAGTAAATTTCTCCTTTTTCCCAGGCAACAGGCAATTGCTCTGAGAAACACAATATATATGAACTATCTGACAATGCTTTAAAGCACTGCATACATTCACAGTGTCCCTGTAGCAATGACACTGCAAATCCTAACATAGCAAGATGGCCTTTATGAAAGTTATCTCCTTAGATTAGATCATTAGAGATGTATTTTCAGAAATATGTTGCATCTCTCCTGGAATTTAAATCTCTTTCAGGTAAAACCACATGGAATTCTGTCTCTGATAACTGGATGGCTTATCTATGGAAGTCCTGTGGCACATGACAAAACTGTGCCCCAAGTCTCAGCCTTAGTGATCTTGAAGAATAAACTCCTTTTATATAGTTTCATCTCACTTGGGGCAAACAAGGAAGACGAGAATGAGAATTTGCTACAGCTGCTATCTCCTGCCTGGAAGTGGCTGTCAAACAACTTGAAAGGAAAGGAAGGCACAAAGAGCTGAGTGCAGGGGGAGCCCATCAGATCAAGATGCTAAGAAGCAACATTTAATTGGAATTAAAATTGAAAAGAACTGGGCACTGACCTTCTACATTTGTGATGTATCTGTACATCTATGATGAATCAATTAATGGTTAAACAACAGAAATAGAATTCAGATGAAACAAATAAGCCTTAACATAGACATCAGTGAAAAATTTGTTCTGGGATGCTGCAAAACCAGAGCTCATTATTTTTAATTCATGCTTTCCATTTGCACAAGGTGGGCTTCCTAGTCCTCGGGTTGGGTAAAGGTGGCAGATGGATAGATCTGCAGAGATTGCTGAATACGTGTGAATGACACATAGGACTGATTTAAAAATTACCTTTTGTCTCACCAAACAAGAGAAAGATGACAGTTTCAGATTCACTCACATCACTGTTCTTTTGCAAATCCACAGCAGCAGCTCCATCACTGATAAAGTATATAACCCTCCCCATTTCAACACAGGCAAGTGTAACTTACATGGCAGCAAAGGAAGTCTGGAAGCAAGAAATGCAACCCTGGTTTCCTTTCTGACAGCATAATTTGTTTCTTTCAGATCTGAAAGAGAAAATGGACAGGAAAGAAAAAATTAAAATTCATTCTCACAGTCCTGCACATACAAAATGAGAAATATGATCCCTATACAACCAAGCACATTAAAAATGGTTTTATTTTTCTAATACAAAAGCAAAACAAAACAAAAATGTATTTAAACCATGGCTTTCCAAACCCTGATTTGTTTATACCTTCTTCCAATGAGAAGGATGATGCAGTTTTGTTTGTGCTTTTCACTGAAGCACCAAAAGATGCAGCTAATTGGTGTCCTCATGCCTGTGAACTGTCATTATGACCTGACCCAGAAGGCTGATACTTTGTAGCATCTTGCACAGAAGCATTATTTTGTTTTTACCATGGGAAAGTGAACAGAAATCCCAATAGGTTGCAAAAACGCACCAGATGTAAACTGGAAAAATATAAGCAGGGATCATTAAAAAGTACAACAGCTGGTAAGCACTTTTTCACTTTGCCAAAGAAAAAAGAAGTTTTGAGTTCTGTGCGTGTGTTTTTTCCCCTACTGAAACAATCATTCTTCCATTAATGTACAGCTGTCATGACATTGTTGGTTTGTTTTCGTGATTTCCTACCCCAGTGAATGTTTAAGGCTCTGTCCAAGCATCTTGACACCTAATTTTCTCTGACAACATTCATTCCTGTCACAAATGCCAGTGGAGAACGTTACAATGGAAGAAAGTGAAATTCACTGCTTTCATAACCACATGGCATTGTTACAGTGATTGAAGGTCAAGCATCAAACGTACACAGGGTTTTGTGTGGTTGCAGCAACAGTAACAGTGAGTGGCTGATGCCCAGGAAATCACCTTGTATTGTTTCCTTTTGTGTTACACATATCCTTGTGTTTTACTGTAGACTAACTTGACCTGTTGTGTGATACGTGCCATCTGAAAATCGATATCGTGGTCTTTGCTCCTCTCTCTGTACCACTGGTCAAACAAAAGAAAGGTGTCTTTTCCTCTGTCTTTCTTTCTTTCTTTCTTTATTTTTTTTTTGGGGGGGGGAGGGGGGAGGGTGGAGTTCATCTGAGCTGACCCAGTGGGTATTAAAACATCCCAAAAGAAGGTTGCTTCCATTCATTCAGAGGAAACACATTTGAAACACAGTGAGATTTTCATCTATTAAATGCGAAGCTGACTCATGCAGTAGGGGAGGGGACCCAAACCCAGATACTTATCAGAAGAATATCACAAGTTCTCATCTTTGGCCTGAGGCAACATGGGCATTTCATTACATCAGTGCATCTCATGGCTTTTTGTTTATAATGACACTGCCATATCTCAGGATGATCCCTGCTTGGCTGTAAATCACACCTTCCCCAGCTTCTGACTCAGATAGCAGCCCCTGAGCACTTGAGAGTGACAGACAGAAACCCAAGTGTTTTTCAGCCGCAGAAATGAGTATTTTTAGTTGCAGATATTGGACAGAGGCTAAGTTTGTTTTCCAATCAAGTTGAACCAGTTTGTCATTTTCTAGTGCCAAACCGTATACACGTAGGTCCTCGTTTTTCCATGTTCATGGTGTCTGGGGAAGACAGTAGCTGTTAAATGCACACTTTACACTTTTGGTCACAGTTGCCGGGAATCAGATGATTCTCTACAGAGATGCAGAGGCCATATCCTTTTCTCCCTCATATTTCTTGCTTATCTTCTTTGTTCTCATAATTTCCTGACACTGGCACCAGCATTCCACTTTAAATCATGTTTTAACATGGATATATTCCCCTATGTCTGTCATTCTTCCTTGGACTAACATTTGCATGGCAGATGGTGCAAATGGCCCAGCAAATATTTACTGGATCAGTGTTAGAAAATAAAAGAAAAGCAAAGTAAAACAAAACAAAAACACCCCAGCTGCCAGGCTGATGACTTTTTGGCAACGTATCGTGTAGCACCAGTAACCAGAATGGGCAAAACATCATGGGAAGATAATTGAAGTTGAACTTGCTGGATTTTTAATATTGATTTTTGAATCTTGTTGCTTTCAGCACCCCCAAAGGGGAGGTACAAGGACAAGAACCTTTCTCCTTCTTTCACAGAGTCTGCCTTTGTCTCATCACTTCAGTGTAAAAGAAGTACTATCAAAGATTAATAGATTCTCCTTTCAAATAAAAAACACCATAGCTGTTACTAGAATCATATTAATTACAGAAAACCATATGACTTCCTTGCAAGTGGAATCTGGTGAAATTCTCATGGCAAAGTCTGGGATAAATATACCAACAATTTAAACAGTGATAGAAATACAGCAAGAAAACCAGTGTTCAGAGTAACCTAGTGGATGCTGCTCAGGTTTTTGGAGACACTTTCTAGGCGTATTAGAGAAAGAGCAGTGAAGTATCTGCACAATTAAGTTGCTATATTTCGCCTTTTAATTTCCAGGTCCCTGACAACCATGATTCCTCTATTTTGGCCTTTTCATTGGGAGAACAACTCTAATAACAAAGGATGAGAAAATGCCATGAATTCCAATGAAGAAAAAGCTCTTTTTCCTACTACCTTAATGCTCTGTGTGGATGCAGAATCACTGCAAATTATATTATTATACAAACTGAGGTTATTTTCTAGTGAGTTTGCATATTCCATAATTTAACAAAAAGCATTCTGTTAATATTCAAATGAAAAAAAAAAAAAAGGAAAATGGAAAAAAGAAATGCCATAAGTATCTAAACAACACTTCTCAAAAGTACTTCAGCAGATGGTGAAAGAAAGATCTGCAAGGAAGTGGGACACAACAGGAGTAGATGGAGACAATCCTTTTGAAAGTCCAAGCCATCTGAAAATCAAATTGAACATATTATGCTGTTCATTTTTAATTGTAGTTGCAATCTAGAATTTTTTAATAAAGTCTTTGAACATAGCGATATTTTTAGGAGAACATATATTTCTTCTAACATTAGTCCTTCAAGAATGACTCATTTTCTCTTTAAGTCTAAACTCTAGAAAAAGAAGAGAATGTATATGTAGCAAATATCAGGCAAGAGAAGAAAATTTAGTCTCTTGTAGCTGCATTTTGCCCATTTACCTTGCACTGTAAACTATGAAGTAAATGAGAATATTTTGTGAACCAGAAAAGAGAAAAACAACACAGTCCTGATTAATCTAGTTCACCCAAAGTTCTCTCTTTGATCTTGTGGCATTTCAGAAGGCATTGTTCTTTGGTTGCCAAGTCTAAACAAATATTATTTTATCCTCTGTGTCAAAAGAGGAATCAAGAGTTCCTCCATAAGGAAACTGAAGTGACTTCAAAATCTTTGCACAATGTCCACCAAAGATAGGACTTCTATTGGGTCCTCTCTCCAGGAATGCTTGTTTGACTTTCAAACAAATCTTGATTTGTTGAACTTATGTGCCCTAACGGCAAACCTGGAAACATCTGAAATCTGAGATACTCAAAATTCCAATACCAGACATGGATATCTATTGACAGTGAAAAAGTTTAGCTACAAATACTATTCCAGAGCAAAATTTTGTACTCCTGTCCTAACGAGTAGATTCATATAGTCCAGAAAGAGTCCATTATTGGCATATGGAGAGCAAAATTCACAAAAACATCAGTGAGAATGATTTATTTAAAGACACAGACTCACAGACCATGGGACCACGAATCTGGAGAAGATGGACTGGGATATTAAAAATGGTTGAAGGTCTTGACCAGTAAAATTAAATTAAAAGTAACCAGTAAAAAACTCAAAGAGTATTTGGCTCTGAATCTCAAACCCAACTACCTGCTAATTAAAACTTTTGTCATGTGGTTCTGGGTTTTCAGGCATTCTAATTTTAGACATCACTAATTCATAAGCTAATCTCAATTTAGCCGAATTTTCTGGTGATCTCCAGTAAACAGATACAGTTAAAAAAAACATATAGTGACATACCCAACTGGTCTGTACCGATTTCTTAAAAAAATTCGTCCAAGTTCAAGTAATTTGTCAATGTTTTAATCTTCCTCTAGCAGCACACCAAAAAGAGTCTTCCTGCCATCATTTCTTCCATTTCCTCTCAGTGATTCCTAAGCAGAGGCTAATCTCTCTGAAGCACCTGCAAGCTGCCATCTTCTTAAGCCAAGAAATCCACCAAAGGATATTGGATATTGAATTTCACTGGCCCAGGAGAAAGTATCACAGTATCACCATTTTTTTATTTTAACTCAACGCTTTTATGCGGTAAACAGCAGAGGTAAAGGAAGAAAAGGGAAGATCCAATTTTTCTGCCCAGTTTTGTTCTTTTTTTTTTTAGACAAAAGTTGTTTAAAACTAAATGTTACTAGAAACAGACATGCTACAAAGGGTTTTAGAGCTTAATATGCCAGCAAAGAGTACAGTATCTAAAATAAATATAATTTAAAAGTGGTTTTAGATTTTGTAAGCAAATCTGTTCATTTCACCATTAAGGAAGCAGCCATAAAGCTACTGGCCAGCTCCTCAGCTGGACGGACTTGGTAAAGCTGTGCTGAAGCCCGTGGACCTATTGCTGGGGAAAGGCTCAGTCTTGTTTCATTACAATTGCTTTGTATCTCTGGACACAGGACTTTCTATATGCATCCCTACACATGGAAATCTGATTCCTACATATATATCACACATATTTATCTGAATTCTCCTGTGTGTACAGATATAAATTCTACAGGAAAGACTGCTCACAGTTTCTGTTGCTGAAGGTGTCTTGGAGAGAGAGTACTGTGCTTTCACAAAGCTTATTGCTCTGTCAGAAGGACTACAGTTTTCTGCGTGGAATTGCCATCCCAAATTGTAGTTTTATGAAAATTTCAGACACAACATTTTGCAAATGAGATGTGGGGAGAAAATTGTTTTGCCTATCTTGTGAGAAGGGTCTCTCATGAACGGATGGAGGAAAAAGCAATTCAAATGCATGCAAGCACTGAGGATAAGTTGCGATGTCCCTACCTATAAGAGGGGTTCAGCTGACCCTGCTCTTCCCAGGGTATTGTGAAGATTCATTAAAGTTTGTAATATGTTTAGATAGAGTGAGAGGAACTACAGAACAGTTGAGTGGCAAATGAATAATTCTGTCTTTAGAGCCATGCCTGAGCAGTGTGCAGTAAATAAGGCCTGGGGCCAAATGCCAAGCAATGAGGATAAAAGAACATATTGAATAGCTGCTCATTAAGCGAGCATGATCCATCCTGTGCCCTGGTGAAGCAGGTGTCCTGGGGAAAAGTAATAGTATGCAACCTTGTAATTAAAACTGTATCATAATGCATATTCACCAGGAGGCAAAATTAAGGATGCCCTGAAAAATTCACTCTGACATTGCCTAACTTTTGGATACTGGACTTTGCAACTTTTATGTTCTTTTGCCTTATACATATAATTTTTTATTTTTACTGTTTTCTGTATCTCAGGAGGTAGAGACAAGATATCAGATAGCAAAAAGAATTTCTTCAAACTGATAGATTGAAGCAAAAGCAACTTCATTTGTCTGAAGAGCACAGAGCAGTGGGAAAAGGAGGAGATTATTTAATTTATAATCTGTAAGCAAGATAAAGAAAGTCTAAAGACCAGGGATCATTAGTCTACGGCCTATATATAATAGGCACTGGTGCTCATCAAGGTTAGATCTTGAAACATACCGTGTTATACCTGGTTGGCAATTTGGTTATATTTCATTACAAACTTCTGCTAGCAGAATTTCTACTGAACAAACTCCAATTTCTTTGACCTCCTCCTACTCATTCCACAGTTTTCTTTATATTGCCTCTTTTTTCCTAAATCATATTCATACTTACTTATCCCAAAAATATATTAAAGAAATATTAAAGAATTATCCACATTTATTTTCTTTCTTAAGCTCTTACAGGCTTTTCTCTTTTTCTGTTTGACCCACTTATAACTTGCATTTTTTGTCTCTGTTTAATTGATAGTTTAACTATATCTATGCTGTATGAAAGTAACTGAATATAGTGAAGAAATATTTTATATTTACATATGTATATGTGCAGATGTATAAACATCTTTTACATATACATAAAGTGCATATTAGAACGATGTTAATGTCACAGAGGCAAAGTCAAAGCAGTAAAGTGGGCAACTCCATAAAGTTGTTTTAATTTAAGCTCATGATAATTCTTCCTCTTTTCTTTCAGTGGAGCTTCTTTTGCCTTTAATGAAACCAAACTTTATTCCTTTGTTGATTTCCAGATATTTAGGCTGAATAAAGGATGTCCTAGTACCTCTGCATTGTAGCCTGGGATCTGCATATCCAGGGCAGAAAATCCCATCTGGGATGGCTCCCTGGCCACACTGGAAGGGAGGTGACTAGCTCCTGCCAGGGAATCATCAGACTCTTCTCAGAGAACGACCCCACAAGGAAATCTGGTTGCACTAAAGACTGAATTTAGTGTCTTCAGTGCTCACCCTATGGGATCATGCTCTGTTTTCCACACAGTAGACACGGCAAACAAAACTATTTACTTTCCCACGAGCTTCTGCTCATGGAATTTGTTTAGGTACTCAAATAAAATTGTAATTATCTATTCGTTGTTGTTTTGCTGGCAGTAGCAAACTGGGAGAAGAAAAGAGGAGAAATCTCCAACTTACTCGAAGAAGATGGTTGGCTAGTAAATTTCTGTCAGGGTATCACATTTCCCCTCAGCTACCTCCGACACAGCTTGGATTTTTATTGGACATTACTTTTCTCAGCAATAGCCCTAACTGAGGAATACGTGGTTTTGAGTCCAGTCTAGACTGACATATCATTTTTTTCAGTAACACATTCTGATAAACCATGTACTTAAAGGATGATCTGTTTCAGAAATCTTCTGAATCATTTATTTTTAAATACATGGTTTTCCCATCTTCTTATTTATAAAGCAGGAGGGGTCTTAATACTACAAATGCTATCTTATAGACCTTGAGGGAAGAGAAAACTTTCTATAGTCAACAGAATGCCTTTTCTTATTTAATGACTCATTAATTTAATTCTGACATCTAATTTTTGTGTTCATTGATCTCATTTGAACATCCTTTTCCTAAAAAAATATAGCTTGAGGTTAAACCTCAAGAGCTTTTGACTTTCAGCCTCTAAGACAGTTATAGTTTCTAACAAAATGCATGTCCTGAGGCTTAGGGCTAGCACGGTGTAAAGGTAAAGCTAGAAGAAAGTAAACAGTGTTGAGCTTTTATTTTTTCAGACAAGTAACTATAAACAGCAGAAGTAATGAGGATGAGTTTCCAACATATTTGTGTCTTCTTCTTGGTCTGCCAGGTGGCTTACACAGTGCAGGCTACAAGTGAATCTTTCCCTGCAGCTGGGAGTCTTGTGTGCGTGGCATGTGAAGAGGACCTGTGCCTGCTCAAGACTTGTTTACACAGATTTGTTGAAGTCTAGCACAGCCTGGACTCATGCTACAGCCTTCCCTGAAGTGTGATCCACTCCATAAATATCAGTCACCTTCTGGTCCTATTTGCATAAAACTTAAAGAATTTTAAGATTTTTTCCTATCCAGGTTACAAAACACAGAAGCACTTCATGCTCTATGATCCAAGCATATCACGCACTGGGCTACACCTGAGCTCCAAAATGAAATCTGGACAGAGGAAGGAAAGGTTCGTTCCTGTTCAGAGCAATACTGTAGGAGGATTACAGGTCAGGCTGTACCATGCATGGGCAAGTAAGTGTGAACATGTTTGTGAATGCTTTCTCTGGCCTCCTTGCCTCTACAGCATCTGAGACTGGCTCACAAATCATAAGATGCAGAAACACACAGAAAACATCATGGAAATTCTGTTTTGTGAAGAAATCGGGGTCAAGATACTGCCAGCCAAGAGCATCTTTGGTATGCATAAATCCCTGGGAAAGAGGCAGTTTAATGATCTAGTTGCTTATCACAAAGTCAATACCTATTCACAGTCTTCTTCAGATATTGGTTGCAGAAGCATCACCAAGATCATTTAAGACTGATCACAAGGAAAACTGAAGGCATAGTCACAGCTCTACTTTCCCTAACATGCAAACACTGTTTCTTTTGTCACGAAATTACCCCAGGTCTTTGGGTTAGGTCAGACATCTTGAAATAAAAATAGATAAATACACAAATATATTAAACACGTCCAGAAGTTACCTCTGAAACCACCATTGCTGATTTAGCATCAGAATGGAACACTCACCTGAGATGGTTTCATGCCTCCAGCAGACATCTCAGAGCTCAATGGCTGTGGTGCCAGTGTCATAGCAGTATGTACTTACAGTGCACTGGGTATGCTGACATTCAGGTGATTTAAATATCTTTGAGCCAAGAATCTACAGGAAAAATAAAAGGTACAAAAATCTCCAGTCAGATCTGTTTGTCTTGGGAATCATGATCTCAGACCTCTTGCCCTCCCACGGCTTGATGCCAAGGAACACTTTCCCATCATGTTCTTTCCCCTTAACTCTGATGAATTCACTGCAAATAACAATGACTATGTGAGGGGTTCAGCAAAGTTTGTTGCATTTGACAAGTTTGATAGTTGCTTGCTTGAAATCAGATGAGTGCCCAAAAATAGCTAAGAATCTTTGAACTTACAAGCAGAAGTTTGTAATGAAATCAGAAGCAAGGCTTCCTTGTCTCCTCTTCAGCTTTATGATGCTTTATGACACCTGCACACAGAAGAGAAGGGAGTGAAGGCAGCAAACGAATGTGAGTGAATGAAGCAGTACCCAAGTATGTGTCTGGCTCCTCTACTTTGCAGCCCAAACTTCCTGTGTTTGGAGGAATAAGAATTATTATTTCATTAAAGCCATAGAGAAGAATGTTTTCTTGCAGCTTGCTTCATCTGATGCCAGACCCCACATTGATGGTCTGCTCAGAAGTGCTGCTGGCAATCCTGGGAAACCATAGAAACACCAGAAAAACAAACAAACAAACAAACAAGAGAGAGCTGAAGTAGTAGAAACCTTAAAAATGACATTAATAATAATAACAATCAACCTCATTTATGTTTAACATAAACAGGCAGCACAAACTTCAAAACATATGAATGAGAAGGGAACTCTAACCTGAAGGGGTAGTAAACAATAACCCTATCTTTTCTGATGTTTGCAGGTATATTCATTCTGGTCTGCCACATCCAGAGAAATCAAGGTGGCTTTATCTATTTTTTGTTCACAGGGCAATAAAATGGTAATTGTGCTTTTCAAGATGAGAGAAGTGAAAGGACAGAGGGAGTCTTGTGAAAGAGCAGTTCAGAAAGTTCAGTTGCTTATTCCTACACATTTCTTCTTCATGTGAGACCTTTCCAAGAAAGGACCTTTTGAGAAAAATATCCCTGTGCTTAATAATACCAAATTACAATTACAGCACATTGAGGTTCCAGGGTAATACAACTTCTACATACCCTCTTAACGATGAGCATTTATTTAAATTGCATCCTTAGTCAGCAAAGGATTCAAATCCCTTATGAGCCTCAAGGACTTGCAATTACTTTTCAGTCTGGTGTATAATACATCTGTGTAGGAAAAAGAGACCTTGAAAAACAGTAATGTGACAAATGGAATCGGAGTCAACCCTGAAAGGTATATTTTTAAATATCAGCAGTAATAAAAAGTTATGAGTAGTATATGAGAAGACTGTCTTAGCACTGGGTACCTGGACATTATTATTCTTCTAACATGTTAATGACATCCTTGTCATCTGGACAAGACACAGTACAGCTCTATTTTGATACTTTATCTCCAGGCAACTGGGCTATATGGAACAGAAGTCTAAAATGTGCTGTGGATGCTGTAAGCCAAATTGTCCCCACCAGGATGATCATCTACATAGCCAGCAAAGAGCTTCACAAATGTGGCCTTGGCATTTGCCCCGTAGTAATGAAAACTCACAGTTTGGTGTCTGTAAATGCAGCAAGTGCAAAACACATCCCACACACTGTATTAGAATTCTGAAGGTTTATCATTTTACTGTGTTCAAGGTAAAAAAGACAGAATAAATATCACAGAAGATTTTCACTGGCTGTCCATGCTATTTCAGGGTTATGAAGTGAAGCTATCTGTTCAGTATTAAGGCATTTCAGTTTATTGGACATCCCACGGGGGCTTTTTGTGTGTTTGTTTATCAAAACAGGGAACTGTGGGCTTTGTAGCATGTGAAGATAGAAAGCAGAATAACATCTGAATCAGACTTTAGCTTTCCTGAGTGTTTGAAATCTTTACATGATACTTTATTCAAAACAGTTTATGTATTAAAAGGAACCTAAATATTGGAAATAAACTAATCTATTACCAAAAAGAAATAAATACTGTCACCAGATGATGAACAGTTTCTTTGCCTCCCAGTTAATTTCTCTCTCTTATATGTGAAATAAGTGAGCTTATACATCAATTTCTGCTTTAAAAAAAAAAAATAGAAGGAATTAAATCATAAGTCCTATGCCAATGGAAAAAGTTAATAGAAATTTTAATGAAAGTATGAACTACATTGTGTTTGGATTCAATATCCTTGAAGTATAAGGCATTTATCCCCCAGGCTAAACAGGTTTTGGTACCATCTACAAACAAGATGCATGATTTTTACAGGCTCTCCTGAAGAGCAGAGTTATTATCATACATTAGATTTTGCTTCTTGATTAAAAAATCATATTAATTAAATGCAATTAAATTAAATTAAATTAAGAGTTGAAGATGCAGCAATCCATTTATTATTATTTTCTCACAGTGTGGGAGACACTCTAATAGAGTGATCACCCTCCCTCCCAGCCTCCCAGTCATGATTACTCAACATCCCTGTAGTACTTGCAGTGACTGCCTACAAGGAATAGCCATATTACAGAGGCACTTACACATTTTAATTCTCTTTTGAAAGATTTTTCTTGTGCAAAAAAAACCTATCATGTGGTTTCCTCTTCATCTTTATGGTCATCTATTTCTCTGAACTGTTTTTGCTTTGTTGTGCTGTCTGTGAACTGTCTTTATTTTTTTGTCTCATTTTCTCATGTCTCTTTGAATTTCTACAGTCTACTTCACTGTAATCACTCTAGAACTCCTGGAAACCCTCTTGAAAAGGACAGATGTCCTTTCTGATAGGTATTCTTACTGCATCTGTGTTGTATGATCATTGTGAGCTCTCAAGAAGAGAAGAATGGAGTAGATTCCTCAAAGTAAGAAAAAATAAACATTTTGGTCTCTAAGGCAGAGAGGACATTGAAAAGGAACATTTGGGTTTGTGTAGATGCTCCTGAGCAAGATTTAAGCAAGAAACATAAAGTCTGGAGGGACAGGAGACATTGGTTAGAGAGGAGTTCACATGCTGTCAGGGTAAGTTGGCCTGCAGGAAAATGCAGCAGGCAGTGGACAGATTGCTCCTGCACCCATGTTTCTGCTAGTCCAGCTGTCAGGTCCTTCTGTCCTACTCTGCATGGACACATGAAGGCTGCAAGTACAAAATGTGGTAACTGACCAAAATCTCTTCTTTCCTTTTCAAGAATCTACATCCTCAGAAATTGAGGAGACAGATGGCATGGAGGAAAGAAGAAAGGGTGGCCGGATTCTAGAGGACCTATTGATTCTTTCTTGGATATGATACTTCTTTCTGAAAAACAGTTTCTCTGAACACGCTGCTGTGTACTTGAATCAACAGATTTGACCTGGTCATCCCCACAATTAGTCTGGAAAGGATTGTTATTCACTCCTCTAGTCATTCTCTGTGTAGGGTCTAAGAAGGGGTTTCTTTTCTTTCAAAATGGGCAGATGAAGTAAAGATGAAAAGGCTTAAATAACCAAAAAAAAAAAAAATTTCCTCAATTATTCACTCAAACCATAGGAACTGGTATTTAGGTCACTAAGTCACAACACTGATGAGACGGTATAGATTACCATTTTCTCTGTCGTGAAGGAAGGTCTCTGCTAAAACNTAGGTGCAAGATTCTACACATGCTTTTGTCCACCAGTAAGGAAATGAGTAATTAAGTTCCGTCTAGCTGAAGAACTGATAGGGGAATCTAGGAAAGAAAAGATGACATGCACAGAACACAGCATTTCTTGCCAGGTAAGTCTCAGAGCAGCCTCATTACACAGAAAACCTATGATCTTGTTAAAACAAATATATTCTCCACAGATTTTTTTTTTCTGAAAATATGAGGAAAAGGTATCTATTATTTGAGGTTCTTTGGGAGATAGCAATCCTCCTGTGGGAGAAAAAGTGGGAGCTTGAGCAAGATTTCCTACAAAAATAAACCAGACTCTTCAAGGATGAGCACACATGCCCCTAAGCAGCAGGAAACCTAGTGCTTTAGCATGCATATAATAGAAAATGCAATTATTTTATGCTGTTGTTCTCTCCTTTCCTCCACTAAGCTGACATCACCCCCTTTCTGAAATGCCTGTTACTCTCAGGAGCATTTACCCCACCTCCACACTCTCACTGCCCATGTGAAACTTCTACCTATATAATCTTTATCTTAGTTACCCAGTTACCTGGGCAGTTACCTAGATAATTCTTTATCTTAGTTCAGTTCACTGTTGACAACATGTTCTCTCCATCACCTTCCTTAATTCCTTTTCTTTTCTCTCAGTAATATCATTTTATATGTTAACGTTGTTATTTAGTATTGTCTCAGGCCCCTGGATGCAGGTTATATCAAAGTAGATTGTGTAGCATTTGTCACAATATCTGTATACATTATGTTTTTATCTCATATAGCAGATTTGTTTCAAGAACATTAAGAAAATGAGTCTGTTCATGATTACATTCTACTGATTCAAGACACAGTTTTGTTTTCCTTTTGGAAATGCATCTTGGCCAAATATCTTTCATTCTGATATCTCTGGACAGCTTTTGCATTGTGATCCCTTATGACTGTTTCAGAAACAAACTCTAGTGCAAAATAATCTCTTTAAGCTATCCAATTCACAGCAAATACCAACAGGAACTGTACCAAAAGGAAGATATGTTCTGTAAACAGAATGAGTAGATAAGAACTCTTCCTCCAGTAATTTTATACTCAGAAGCATGGGCTTAGGATGCATTCTTCACCCCAAAACAAGTCTTGAACTTGCTTAATTGTATTATTACTTAGGGTCACACCAGTCTTTAAGTCACAGCAAAAACCACCCAGAACTGACCAGGCTGTTGATTTGCTGACAGATCGGTAAATAAATAGATACACATGGGTATGTCTGCAACCATCCTCTACAATTTAGGCCTGCAGTGAAAAGAGAATTTCTGAACCAAGTTTTTCAGTAGTCAGAAGCTTCATCAGAACCAGTTTCCTAGTCTTTTGCAGTTCACTTATTTGTGCTGTACACTGTTGATTAAGATTGGCCTTATACTCATTATTGCATTTTAAATTAGCTTTAAACAAGTACGCTTTATTTGTAACATATTCTCACACATGAAGCAAAAAACAACAACAGCAACAACAACAACAAGAAAAACCTGTGCTGGGTGCCCATTTGTTTTCAAAGAAAAATCAAAGTGTGCTCCTGAGCCTGAGGAATCAGAGTAAGCCTTTCAGGAAAACTGCACCATAAAATAGGCCACACAAGAAAATATAATTAAAATGGTTAGTAGTTTTCACTACAGGAGTCCTGTCCTTCTCTCTGAAATACCAGCCATTGCAGCATTCATGTGAAATTGAGTCAAATCTGCCACACAACTTCTACATAGTGATAGTTCTTGGGCTCCTGAAAACATGCTCCACTCTAGGTTCATCCAACAGACTTTTTGCTTCCTGATGCTCGAAAACCTAGCAAGTACATTCAAGGGAGAATTTTTTTTATATCCTAGAGGGCTTCCCATCAACATAAAACTTTCCAAAACTAGCATTCTTTCAGAGACCTGTCAAAAGCAAGCAAACATTTACTGTGTAGAGATAAAAGGTTTAACCAAGAGATCATTCTGTTTTCCATGTCAGCAGTTCCTGTGTCTGGTCCAAATTTCCCCCTTTAGAAGATGAGATTTGTATTACGTCCTAAAAAAAAGTGTTACTGCTGGTGGTGGCTCTTAATGAAGGATGGTAGAAGAACAGGCAGTACACCACTGAAATTGTACCACAAAATACATAAAGTGGTTCAATATATAAAATAGTACCAAAGGATAGCAGATCTACAGGGGAACATATTGCACCATTTCTAAAAGACAGTGATACTGAGGAAGGAGAGGCAGATGGATTTAAAGGAAAGATTGCTTTTCTACACAAACACCCTTTTCCATTTCTAAAGCTTTTGCCCTTGAGGTCCATTTATCAACTTGCTTAAACATTGCATATACATAGTTCAAAACAAAAACCATTTAAAGATATGAAAGGCTATGCGTCATCCCACAGAAATATTTTCACAGTATTTTCTTAAACCAAAGAGTTCCGCATTCACATTTTCAAGTATAAAAAAAAAAAAAAGAAAAGAAAAAAAAAGATGTCCTGGTTTGTATTATCTAACCAATGAACCAGGGAACCAACTACAGATTCATTTTCTGTATGATTTCCCTGATGGATACATTCAGGATGCCACGGTCAGGAGCTGGTAAAACAGCTCCTGGGAAGAGGTCAGAAATGATGCTATCAGAGAACAGAATACCATGGGACGGGCATAGAAAATTAAAAAAACAACACACAGAAAAAGAATACCAAACTGATAAGGCAGCCAGGGCCACCACTAACTTAATCATTTTAGCTTCTCTTATTTAAATCTCCTTTAATCCTTCATCTACAATTAATAAGATTTGCTATTTAAAATAGTTCAGAGGGTTCTGTGCTTATTGCTGAAACATAAAAGTAAAATTCTGGCCTTTCATCATCTAAAATATATATAAAACTTGGTGAATTAAAAGTCTCTTTCAAACACCTCTGAGGGTGACAAGTTAAAAAACTGCCCCAAATGAACAATTTATTGTCAAAAACCCACCACAGAGCAGCAAAGGTATAAGGCAAGATAATACTCAGTGGTATACTGAGCCAGCATCAAAGAGAGAATGCATTCTATCTATTTTGGAAGACAATTTTTCACTTAAAATAAAATGCAAGCCATTAAAGGTGCAATTATCTTTCTCATTCCAAATAATGTCAGACAGTCCAGGCACATGGATGGATGGAAAAATAGGTACAAGGAAACAACCCCACATGAATGTTAAATGTAGGCTCTCATAACAATAGACAGAAATCATAATATAAAAATGGAACTGCACCTACACAGTATTGTGTGGGTTTTAGACCCAGGTAAGACATTTGAACATGCAGATCTCACAAAAGGGCTATTAGTCAAGTACTGGATTGCTAAACAAAGTCCTGTTTTAATACACAGAGATGAGCCTGACGTGGTCTGTAATGTAGGCAGAAGCCTCTGTGCAGTTCCTTTATTAGTATAATAGAGACCTGTGCACGAGCTCTGGGAGCCAGGGGAGTGCAACCAGGCCTAGCAGAAAATAAGTGCATTTTTTTTTTTTTTCAGTGTCAGCAGCCACCCAGAGCCACCACTTGGGTCATCCCACATCACTGTAGCTTTACATCTTGCAACTTGGACACAGCCACCAAACATTTGTCATCTGTTCCTCTTTGCCATGAGCCATAGGACAAGCCCTGCTTGGACATCCATTGCTACTGTTGACTTCTGCCAGAAGAGCTGGCACTTCTGCCTGGGGAATGAGAAGAGGCCCATGGAATACACAGGGACACATGGGCACTACCACTTCTGGGTGGCACAGAACCTGCCATGCTGACACACCTGTCTGTGAGGCTTCAGTACCTAAAGTAAGCAGAGCAGCAAGGAGCCAGAAGTGCCACAAAATGTGGATTTCCCCCCTGACCAAAGCCAGAGACTAATGAGAGAAGGCACCATGGACCAGCTTCAGAGTAACACTGCCATAGAGAAAAAAGGATCTTCATTCATAGAATNCCCCCCCCCCCCCCCCCATCTACCTTTGAATGTCTTGTAGTTTAGTTAAGAATTTTTGGACATAATACTTAAATTCTATCCCAACCAGCTTAACAGCAATGATTAGTGTAAAAGACACCCCTTGCTGAATTCATGTCAGAACAGGAGATGAACCCAGGTAGCTGAAAGTTTGTTGTCCTTTTCACCATAGAGGATATTTTATCTCTCAATACACCTGTCATCATCAGAATGACCTACAGAATGAGAAGAAGTGCTGCTTTCGAGAAGTTTGGGACATGGCATTGATTTAACATGAAAGGAGATATCATGGCTCTTTGTCACTGCTGTTACACTTATTGTATATATAGAGAAAGAGGCATGCACCTAGTGAAATAAATGAATTTACTCTCCATCAATCCACACACTCAAGCACTTCCTATATCTCCAAAAGTGCTATTGAAATAGAGCTGGGAAGTTTCTGTTCACATTTTGGAGAGGGCTTTTTTTTAATTTTTTTTTCCTGTAGCTTTGAAGTAAATGACGCACTACCTGGAGACAAACAAACCACCTCTTCTGTGCCTGTCTCTGCTCCCTGGTTCTCAGTCTCACTTTCTCAGTGCTCAAGCATCAGGATGAGATAAAAGCAGGGGATGGTGGAGGAGCTTGATCCTGCTGATAATGCTCACATGCAGGGGGAGACCCTGGCAGGGGCATCTCTTAAGACCATTATCAAAACCAAGGATCCTCTAGCAAGGGTCTATCTGCTGTGGACAAAAAGCTGCACCAGCATGTTGTTACTTTTCACTGGGATACCTGAAAAGACATAGCTGTACAATCACATATATTGGCATATCCCTGCAGTGCATGAGTATCTGTGTATCTCTCAGAGATGATGTGTACTTTTGTATGCAAGGAAAAAGAACAACATACCACCATGTGCCTATTATATTTTGGATTAAACATTCCAAAGACACAACAGTGAATCATTTCTGGTTATTCGGTTTAACGGCATTTAAATTGACCTGATTTGCAGTTATCCATCTGAGCTGTCCTAATTTCATCTCCTCTCTTGAGCTAGCAGAGCTGGATTGGGATCCACAAACTGGAAGTTCAGAAGAGTGCTACTATTTCAGAGAAAGCATCTAAGAATTATATTACTCACATCTCTGAGCTTGCAAATATAATATCATTTTAACACACAAAAATCTCTGAGATCCAAATTTCAGGTGGCCAAAAACCTCCTGTTTGTCAGCATGACTGTAGTCCTTTCAAAGATCAAGGTGCAATCATGCCCCGAAGAAAAAGCTGAAAACCATCCTGTGATCAAATCATGTAGCTACTGTGAACCAAAACACTCACTGTGACATTTAAATCACAGAGGTTACTGCAAGGCAGTATAAACACACTGAAGAAGGTTTCACACCACAAAAATAAATAAAATAATAATAATAATAAAACAACTACACTTACTGTGTATTACGTAATTCAGATTAACAAGGAGAATGGCAACTTCCAGAAAAAAAGCTGTTAATCTTTATTGCCTCACACCATATACATGTAAATATGTGTCCAAGGGAAAATAACAGTTTCCAATAAAATATATATCTAATAATTTTAAATGACTGTAATGACATTTTGAGTTTTTCAAACAACAACAAAAACATTTCCAAATACATTCCAAGAAGGAAAGCCTACTAGCAAATTCCCTGCCAAAACAACTTAAATTACCATGCCACTTTTCCATGCATGTTCAAAAGCAGAAAGGAGATGAATATGAAACATTGAGTCTAAGATCTATTTTTCAAAGTGTTGAAGCTAACACATGAAAGTGAAATATTTCTTAGTCTCCCCTACTATAGATCCACCACATTAATGCAAGACAACGGCTAAAAGCTATACCAAAGCATTTAAAGGCTAAAGAACAAGCAATTGGGTTTTCTCAAGGAGGGCATAATAAATTAGCTGTAGAAGAAAAAAATGTGTTCTGTTTCATGAAGCAACTGAAATACTGCTTGTTAGACACTGAGGAACACCTAAGTGCGAAATTTCAAATCCTGAAATATCTAATTTATTATTTTTAAAATGCATGTTCCTTTTAAGAATTTGAAACAAGTTGCATGCACAATAACCTGGAAACCTCAAGAAGATGCGGAGACAGATGGAAATGTAAACAAGTTTGAAGGATCTCTGCCAAAAGCCTGCTCTAATCCACTGTCCAATCATTAAAGAATCAGCACCACACAAACCCCTTTGTTTTGAATGAATTACAACCTGGAATTACTTGGCAAATATGCAATGCAGAATGCATAGAAGTAAAGAAATAGGAGTTGGCACAGAGGGACAGATTTGCAAGTCATCTCCTTCTGTGCAAGAGCAGAAGAAGATAAAAATATGTCATTAAGGCTCTATTGGCCGAGGGTATAGAAAACACACTTCACTTTTTGCTTCATCTTTTTGGCAGCAGCAGGGGTGCTGAAACCTGCAGAATTCATTGGTTGAAGCAGGCAATGAGACCTTGGGGATGGTAGCATACCTTGCCCGAACTTCTAACTGGTCTTGCAAGGAAACCATCAGTACTCAGTTCCCTTCCACTTAGTCTTGTGCTCTCCACAGTCCCATCTATTTAGTAGTATCAGCAACACCTACCAGGACCAGTCTGGCCAGACTGTAAAACAGATATATTGCCTTTAATTATATAACTCATTAACAAAATTAAATTTGATCAGCAAAGGAATTCTATTTTTTATTTCTTTTATAGATTAGATGGACTAGACTCACATAGGTAAAACACTTTCAGATTCAAAAAACCCAATATCTGCAACAGTATCTTGGACGCTCCCTTACCACATATTGTAACAGCTATGGATGAATTTTTGCTGACAGTAGGAGCAGAAAAGGACCAGACATTCCTCTCATCAATGAATGACAACATAGATTGGAAGTAATTCTGTTAAAGTCGATGTGGACTTGTCAGCCATTACAAGTCTGTATTTCTCCAGCAGGAGCTGAAGTTAGGAACTTGGTAGGACAGTAGCAAGCAATTGAATCAGGAAAATGTGCCATGGTAGGGCATATATATTTATATATACACAAGAAAAATAATAGATTCTTAAAGGTTCTCATTCATGGATGTACTGGTATTTCTTTGTTTTTATTTATCTAGGCTTATCTCAGCTGATTTCTCCTTTTTTTGAGGAATTTTACCTCCAAATTTGTCAAATACTAGGGTGCATTTTCTGTCATTATGCTGAAATACCCCTTTTTTTTTGATGGAATATTTGGCTGGGTCCCCACAGGCCTCTGTTTCAAACAGGCAACTTTCTCTGAAGCTCACTAATCACTATGCAATGGCTATCATGCCTTTATTTACCAGGCATGATACACACACAGACCTATCCTTCTGTCATCAGTAGCAGGATTCCAATATAAAGGGATCTCTGGAGGGGAGAGGTGTGGAAGATGATGACAGGGAAGGAGCTGGCATGGTTCTTAATAGAACTGATTTCCAAAACATATTTATTTTCCATGCAGAGAACAAATTAAGTCATTTAAAATATCCTCCGCCTCACGCACATATCTCAAAGGCACTTTCAGAAGTGGCTGATAGAAGCAAGAGATGCTTATTGCAAAGCAAGGTGCAAGGCAAATCAGATCAGACACGCAGTCTTATTCCATCCCCCCGTACTGCTCTCTTGCCAGTCCCCTTCTCACATCTCCTTCTCTGCCTTTTGGGAAGTTTTGCCTCTTTGATTATTATTCCTGAGGAGAAAAACTTCTACGAAGCTCGGGGGTTGTTTCACACGACATCTTTGCACATCATAATTGGGAAATGTGTTAAATCAGCTGTTAGCTTCAGCAATTGAAGCCAGCTGATTTGGGGCACGTGAGGTGTGGAGTTCCCAGCTGGGACCAACAAACCACCTCAGTGCTGGAAGTTCAAGCTGGGAAAAGCTGGGAGAGCAGGCAAGGAGGATAGCTGGAAATAGAGAGAAAGGCTCAGCAGAGATCAAGATACATGGTACAGGGGCCCCATTGTGCTTGACATAGTGCAAAAGACAGTGTGGAGCCAAGTGTAGTTTGCATGTGGTAATTTCACCCATTTGTTTCACTGCAGAGTAGAGCTGACTGAGCTTTTTAAGACTTTGGAGTCCATTTCACGATGTGGTCCAGGTGTTGAGATGACCCCCTTGGGCCTACAGAACCAACCTTAAATCTCATGTAAACATAGTAAAGGTGAGTTGGTGAGCATTTTTACTCCCCCTTCCCAGGGAGAGCAGAGCAGTCCGAAAAGACAATGACAATTTGAAAAAAACTATAAAATAAAGCTTTTCAAAACCAAGAAAGACTTTGTTCCATTCTCCTTCTTGCAGAAGAGGGCTTATAACATTTCTTGTCATCAGACACTTGGGACATCCCTATACACATGCAAGTGCAGCATTTGCTAAGCCATACAGGCGTTCATTTGGGATGCAGTATTACAGCACTTGGCACATGTGTCCTTGTATTAAGAACAAATGATATGCAGCATTTCTCTTTGTGTGTTCAATTGATCCAATCTCTTGGCTGTCACCCCTCCCTCACAGCCTGAGCTTCCCACAGCCTCACCAGCCTCGATAAAAATGTTAGGCTGAAAAGAGCCTCTTATTTGTTTTCCAAGGAACAATCCTGCATTCTTAATTTGTTGCTGGCAGTGACATTGCTTTCCTTTCATTTGTCTTTTTCTAAGTAAAATTTATGAACAAGGGATCTTTAGCACACTTATACTGTCACCCAAAGGATCTATAGCACACTTACACTGTCACCCAAGCTGCTGCTGTCCTGCTTTGCCTGCCCACCTGCACACACTGTACTCAGCACCATCTCACTCCACTGATTGCTGAACTCCCCCAGCTTGCTCCTTAACAAGTTGCACACCACTTCCACAGTTCTGTGAACCCTCCAGAATCATTTTGAAACATCTCCACGACCACGCAGCATCACTGGTTCATGAAGTGCTGCCAATTTGACAGGCACTGGTGTTCTCACGTGGGATATGTGCCATCATCCACTTTAAAAGCCTCTCCAGGAAAACCTCATCAGACAGCTGCTTCCCAGCTTCTGATTGCTACCTCCCTGGGTTTCACGTGGAGGAGACCCAGCACTTCTCTTTACCCGGTGCAGCTGGCTGCAGTGTTGCATATTGCTGAAATATGCTCAGTGAAGTCCATGTTTTTGCCATTCTGCCTAGAATTGCTGGGGGTGCAGAGAAGTTCTGAGTCTGCAAAACCAGAGAGCTTCTCCACCTGGGGAATCTGATGCTTAAGTTAGGATCGGGAGTGCTGCCCCCTGCCAGGGAGGTGGCTTGATGAATATCACAGGCTGCTCATCTCCCTCAGCTATCTGCAGGTACCATCAAATACACCTTCCCCTGCCTCTCCTGGGACAGCTGAGACACCTGGCAATTAATTTGCAGGATCTCAAGCAGAAAATTATCTCTCTGTAGAATGGGCAAATCCTGACTGGTTTCCATTTTAAGACAGAGCATATAGCTTCTGTAATTGTGTGATTCTGTGATACGGCTGCTATTACTGTGAAATCCCAACTGTGCATCCTCCTCTCCCACCTATCCCTTCTTACTCCTTCAGCGATTTCCAAAGGAAATCAAGGGCCATGCTATGGCACCAAGAAGTTACAGCCCAAGAACAGCCAGAGCTGCACTCAGGATGGAGCAGCTCTGATGGAGCCATCTGACCACAGCTGGGCATAATGCCAGCCCCAGCCTCCTCTTTGGAACAGTCTCAGATAGCAGGGTGTATAGAAACCATTCATTTTTCCTTCTAATTTTCACTTAAACACATAAGATTCAGGAGTTGCACACTGTAGAAGAGTAACAGAGTTCCTATTTTCTACATGCAGAGAAACATTAAAGTGAATATGCTTTATTGATTATTTCCATTGTGGTTCTAGAGAATAGAATCTATGCCAAGTGACATCTGCTTTTAAAACTTAGCAACAAGATAATCAAATAAAAGTCAGTTATCTTTTAATTTATTTCCATCAATTTATTTTCCAGAACCACTGAAATCCAGATTAGATAGTACCCTTCTTAGAATTTAAAGCGTATCATATTAAGGTTCTTCATAGATGCTTGGAATTTCCTTGTGAAATTGAAATCTGTTGCTGTGAATACTCATGTTCAGTACAAGTAACCATGCCTCTTACCATGCAAATCAAGAAGAGAAATGACTTCTAAATGGAAAAAAAAGATTTTTCTTGGAACAGCTTCACCGTGCACAGCTGTACAGGAATATAGAAAATGGTACTAAAACGGTGATGTGAAAAACTAAAGCAATGTATACAAACTAAAATGCAAAATGCTATCTATTTAACATTAACCTAACATTAAAGTTCTGGCTTTCTGTGAATACTGCCATTTGGACTAGATGGCCTGTAAGGATTGCTACTCAATTTTATGATTCTATGATTTGCTTTCCATTGCTATGAATCTGCAAACATCACTTATAAGAATATTGTTCTTTAACTACGGAGTGGGAACTTTGTAAATTGATAAGGTACTTGAGAAATAAAGAATAGTTACATCAGTTCAAACCTAACTCCACCAATCCATTTTACCCACTTCCAGGTGACTTAGCTTGCAGTAGTTTCAGACTAAAATACTTAACAGAACTGCAAACATTTGTCTTTCTTTAGAGTTCACACAAATGTGGTTAATTCATAATCAGGGCAGTGAGTATTATATTTCTTTTCTCTCACTTAACATTAAAGTGACACTAATTACTTAACATTAATAAAAGTAATATTAATTATTTTACCACAGTAACCCTGTTCTCCCAGTTTCCCACTCACTTAACATGTCACTTTGAGCAAACAGACCCTAAAAATAATCCAAAGCAAACCCCAGAGCCCCTGGAAGTGCTCTCCTGTCTGGGAACATCCTGGCAAACTCTGTCTGTGTCTCTGTTTCAGATACTGATACAGCCTCCAGCAGCAGATTTCTTGAGCTGCTCCAGGTATTAAACGCATGTACCACACAGCTTCTCTGTGCCATTGTCCTGTGAGTCAGAGGAACAAAGCACAATGTTTGTCTGCCCTAATTTGAGTAGCTAGAGTCAGTTGTCACCTCAGGCTCACCCAACTCCATACCCTTTGGAGGCATTGCTTCCTCCACCTCTGCTCCAGGGCTGTGTGAAGGAGTCAGCTCCAGCTCAGACATCTTAATATTGGATTGGAGACAGGTGAGACATATCCTGCCCTCAGAGATTTACATAAACTACAATACTGGAAAAATGATCTCATTTTTCAAGCCCAGCAAGCTACCAGACTGTTCTTCCTGTCCTCAGTTCAAAAGGGAGCAACAGCTATGATTCAAGTAGAACTTAAAAATGTACACTCTTTATGCTTCAGAATTGCTGTCTTGCTAACTAGGTAATCATTTCTTCATATGGATAAATCAGAGATCATTACACAGAGCACCAGATTGGCAGCATTTGGGAGACATTCCTTTATTTATGCTTTTCTGGTGTGTTGCCAGCATTTAGAATGCTTTGAATAAAATCAGTTTTATTATCAGTTTTCTATTTTGTGGATGTTCATAATTCTATTATTTCCATAGAATCTTTTAAGGTTAATCTCACAGGGCTCAGTGCATCAAGCATTCATCATGGTCCCACTCTTATGCAAAAGCTTGAAGTGATCACCTGAGAGTCTAAAGACCCATTGCAGTTGCTGCAGGAGCACCAAGTGTCATACAGGCTTATGAAGTAGAGAAAAAAGCAGCTACAAGGTACAAATGGTCACAAACAGCATCAGTATTTGGTGGGAGGAGGTGTGCTGTAAGACCTATTTAACCACTTGGTAAAAAGAAGCAATTAATCTTTAGTAATCTGTTTTTATATAGAACCTCACTGCAAAGTCTCACCTTAAAAATCTATATGCATTTAAAGAGACACTATGTCAAAAATAGCCTCTAACCACTTGTACTGAGAATGTTGTTTCTGATATTCACAGCCTAAAATATACATCTTTCCAAGTCTGGCCCAGCTAACGTCATCAGCCAAGAGCTTCCAAATGTAACTGAGAATAGACACAAAGAAAGGGTGTATTTGGCTCAGAAATTAGATATTTTCCATACTACAAACAAGGAATATATGTTCAACAGAGGGATTCCTTAACCAGAAAAATTATTATGAGTGCACTTGAGGTGGCTGAAAACCCTAAGTAACACAAATGCTGTGGGCAATGTCCTGCCTCTTCCATGAACCCTATACCGGATAGAATCATAGAATCACAAAATCATTAAGGTTGGAAAAGACCACTAAGATCTATTTGTCAGCCTGGACAAACAACCTCCATCCACTCTCTCATCTGGAGGTCAGTGTGGAAATTGTTGACCAATCCACAGCAGCTTTTATATAGTTCAAATGGCATCTCTGTGCATACTGAAGGCTTCATGAATCCAGTACAGCTATAAGTGAGAGTCCCTTTCCATCAATATCTTCATCTTTTAGATTGTAAAAAACAAAAACAATATCTCTATTAAATAAAAATTACTCATTTGTTGACAAAATTGCTCCTCTGGTAGGATTGCATCTTCAGAAGATTGGTGTTTAAATCTTATTGCACAGAGTTCACACTTTTTTTCCTCCAAACTGCAACAAGAACGTGAAATTGCTCCTGCTTTGTCATTTACAACATACAGTGGATCTGAACTGGGAGTTCCATGTTGGGATGATGCTTGATTCATTTTAGGATAGAATCCTGAATATCTTATAGGACTTTTTATGTTGAAGTCAATTGAAGTAAAACGTCAAATCTAACTGTACAACTGCCTGCTTAGAAGAAAAAGAATGCAGAGTCTTTTGTAGACATTTCTTCTTGTCTTTTTGAATCTCCTGATACATTATAAACCGGGGGAAAAAACAAAAAAAAAACAAAAAAAAAAAAGGTATTCATGGCTTTGTTCTCATGCTGTTGTCTTAAAAAAAGATGAGACAAAATGAACTGAACTCAAAATTGACGTGATCCTCAAGAATTAACATCAAAATTGATGATAAAAGCAAATAATATCAAATGTTTTTACAGTGACAAACTATGCTGTTCATTTTAGATAGAATAGTATTCTGTGTCCTTCTGGACACTTTTTGTTTGGTGAATTCCTGTGCTAGGCTGTTTGCTGAACTTCTTCCTTTGTAACAGTTAAGGTAAGAAAACATAGTATTTTATCTGATCCTATGAGTGAGAACACACTGTAAACAAGACACAAACTTTAAAAATCTTCTTTGTATAGCTTTCAAATCCAGAAATGAAATACTGAATCTTTTATTTCCTTAGTTTTAAAGCCCATTTAGAATATATCACTTTTCATTTCCAGTGAGAGCCTTCTAAAATAATTTTTATATAAAGGACCATAGTGTCTATTGTACTGGTCCATACTGAGTCTATTTGGTGTAACTTCTCCCTGAAATTTGGTTTCTGATGTGTGAGATCACAGAGTATTTCCAGGTAGCAGAAATCCCTTGTCAGGGTTGGCTCATGCAAGCCAGCCCCACACATGGGGCCACAATGCATCATACTGATCTTTCCTGGCCTCCAAGACCCAGCACGAGTTTCATCTTGGCCAAATCTTAATTCTCCTAGATGACAGATTATTTTCCCATGTATGGTTTTAAATCATCCTGACAAAACAAGTCTGTGACTGGGAATTAACTTTCAGTTTTTCAGTGATGATGAGGATGAATCTTGTTCCAGACACTCATGGTCTACAAAGACAGATTCAGTGACAGAGACTAAGGAAATGAAAATCATTAGTAAAGAATAACTGATATAACCCGATCCATTGGAATACATCTAGTTTAAAATTATAAGATTGGAGAACTTCAACGTAAGTCAGACTTCAACTCCAAATTAAAAGGAAAGCATCCAAGGGCTTAATGCATACCTGCAAGACACAGTCTTGCATCTGTTTTCGCACTTGCTACTGAACTGATATTAAAAGCAAGGGTGTTAAGTAATTTGTTTTGTTTTTAATAGTGAATTAGTTATTCTTTTTCTCTTTTCTTTGTGTTAAAAGACTATGAAAATGCCTCAGTAAAACCATTGGTGCTTGCAGCCTCTGTAGCCCACTCTCTCATGCAGCTGAGCTGCTTGTCTAGCTGTTAACAAGTTTGACCAGCTGGAGTTTCTAGAGTGAAACAAGGAAACAAGAATGAGGCTTAACAAATCCCTTCTGAATACAATTGCAAACCTCAAGGAAATTGCCTCTAAAAAGTTTATTTATCAGAGAAAATTTATGAAATACTTGTTCATTTTTTTTTTTTTCACAAGGTTTTGCTCTTCCACAATTTAACAGCAGGATTGACTGCTAAATAGGAAATCTGGAGAGTTGCCACAAGATGGATAAAAAAAAATAAAAAAATGGCAGTTTTGCCTACAGCAGAAAGCAGAGCTCTGTGGACTCCCTCAAAAGAACACTCTGAGATCCTGATTGGGGGTACAATCCCAGTTGGAGAAATGCTGGATCCTTGCCTGTTTTCATCATAGGAAGTGGCTATGACATGGGGAGAAGTGACGATGTCCCTTGATCTTGTACTGGGCCCCTGAACACAGATCTGGAATGAGACAGTATGAAATAAACAGATTAAAACAAGATTAAAGTAAGATAAAATAGAACAATATACTCAGGGAAAACAAAACAAAACAAAACATAGTTAACAAGAAAATAAGTTCATCCTTCTACATTATAGAAAACCTTCTGTCAGCCTGGAGAGCAGGTAACTTGCATTCTTGTTATTTCTTTTAACATTCTCATTTTATGACAGTCAGACAAGTGATTTTCTACTTTGAACCCGTCTCTCAAAGACGTTTCTTCAAAGTAAAAAGGTTGCCTACTGGAAGTCTGATATCAAAGATATGGTGATGTCATATAGGGTAGGGGAAAAAAGTGCTGGGAACAAGTTGTTTCCAACTTAACTGCAGAGAGCAAGGAGGAAGTTCAGTGACTATTTTTGTAGGAGTCTGTGTGTGTGAAGGCAATTAATCATGCGAGAAAATGAAGAGCAACAACAACAAAAACAGACAGAACATGAAAATCCCACTATTCTTCTCATCTTTAAAATATCCTTAACCAAGTTATCACTACACCTCTTCAAAAATATCTGTATATTTTTCCTTCACCTTTTCTGGGAGAGGAAGTAGGCTGCAAATATTAGACATCATGCTTGAATAGCACAACAGAGAATTGCTTGAATTAAATATTGCAAACTCTCTTTTCCATTATGACCAGAAATGCAATAAAAAATGCAAGTAATAGATGGGCAAAACAATAAATATTCCATTTTATTTTTATTTTTAATCACTTTCTCCATGTTGTATTAAAAATAATATATAGATAAACAACCCCTTTTCAATATGAGCCTGCTAAATATAACCTATTTCTTAGAACCACAGTTGGCAAAAATGATTGGCCTGAAATTGAGCTACTAGCTCAACAATGGTTAGGTAGGGGATTTAAATTTTACTCAGCAGTTTTTGATTTTGTTTTGCAGATTCAGCATCCCAAATTTTCTTGGTTAGGAATGTGATCATCCTGGCTTGTATTAGCATGGGCTGCCCAGGGAGGTGGTGGAGTCACCAACCCTGGAGGTATTCAAGGAACGTATAGAAATTGTGATGAGGAACATGGTTTAGTGAGAACTATTGGTGTTGAGTTGACAGTTGGACTGGATGATCTTGTAGGTCTTTTCCAACTTTGGTGATTCTATGATTCCGTGATAGGAAAAAGAAGGAGAAGGAGAAGGAGAAGGAGGAGGAGAAGGAATGGAATGTAGTGATTAAGAAAAAGAAAACAGGCACATAATGATTCAAAATATGAACCGATATGCCTCTGCAGCCTCCAGTGCAGCAACACACTTACCTTCTGCAGCCCTCAGGAAGTCTTTTGTCTGCCCACTGCCATGGGGCATGGCTGTCTGCATGCCATGGGACAGCAGAAGCCAAAGCAGGGTGTCACCCTGAAGCCCTCCCACTGGAAAGCTCAGCATCCTGCCTGGAAGACAGTAGCACCAGAGGCAGCTCTGGGTTGGACTGAGCATGGTCCATCCTCATTCTGCACAAAAGTTCATATCCAGGCCCCTCTTTTTTCCTCTCTCTGGGTTAATGAAGTTTTAAGTCCTTTCTTTCTTCTTTTTTTCTTGAGAATTAGAATGTTTCCAAGGTGTGCTGTTCTCCTGCACTGAGACAGAGCCCTGACGTGACTGAAACACACCGTCCCCCCAATTTCTCTGCCCCCATCACCACACAGTGTGAGATCTTCATTATGTTCCCCATAAAAGACAGCACCTGTTCGTCATCTCTTACCTTCAGGGTTACTCTTTATCCCTGTTTTCTTTTTGAGTGGTGGTGCATTCAGTGCAGCGCTTGCAAGCCTTTGATGGCGTGAGGTAGGAAATCATTGCACAAAGAGTGTAACTCCCGGAGATCTGAACTCTGCTTTTGACACAAAGCAACATTAGCTTTATCAAAAGACATATTGTTTCTACCTGCCGTTTGGAACCTTTTTGTTTTCTTTTTACAGAGCCATTCCTTATGTTTCTTTCATCAGCTGCCTTTCAAGAGAGGAAAGAATACAGCTTTCTTCCTTCAGAAGCAAACTGCCCAGACAAATCCCCCTTGCCCTAGAAATCCCTATTTGGGGTCAAATTTCTTTCTTGGATGCTTGATTAGGGACTCTCGGAAAAATCAATGGGAGCTGTTTTCAGGCCTTTCAAGTCTGGCCCTACTGAAGATAAGGAAATATAAAATTCCAACAGAAGAATTTGCCTTTTCAGAATAAATCCTTTCAAACATTTGAGGTAACTAGGAGCTTGTTTCTCATTCACTTTCAGAAAAACAGGGCAGTACACTTAAGCGTAAGAACCCAACTGTTCTTTTAACTGCATTAATGAATAAACAGACAAACATTATCTTGAGCCCTTAGTTAAAAAAATAAAAATAAAAAAATCCATGAATACTGGCTGCACAAAGAAACAAAATATGCCATGTACTGAATGAAAATACTGCAACCTTTTACCAGGCTGAAATATATACACAGATGCACAGTTATCAATTTGGGAAATTTATATACTTGGAATAAATGCCAGCATAATCAAATACATTGCTGAAATGCAAGTGAGCCTTTCACATGCTATAAACATATTGATGCCATTACTTGGGTGAAATATTTACGTACATTCAATGATAAATAATCAAAAGCTTTGAAAAATTAGTGTGTAGTTAAATTAAAATGGCCAGGGTAATGAACAATTCTGCTTCAATACCATCTTGGGCAATTCAGACTATTCCTTGCACATAAAATAAATATGCAAAAATATACCAAGTGCAGAATAGATTTAAATGTGGTTTTCAATATAAATTTGACAATACGTTCATGAAAAAAGTGCCAATCTGACATGTGAATTGCTCATTTAAAAATAAGTCCATTCTCCTTAACAAAACATACATCCAATAAAGCGTCACTGTTTCATAAGACTGTAGTCACAAAGTAAAGATGAACCTAAAACAGGAAGTTTTCTGTATATTTTGAAATCTGCAACTATTTCAGTCAAGTAAACTACTTTGAGTGGCTTCTTTCATTAGTCTCATGCCAACACATGTTGGGAATACAAGAAAGTATACTTAGAGCAGAAGCTGTGGAACAGGATTAACAGCATGAGACAGGAAGACCGAGAACCAAGGACACTTCCAGATGAAAAGGAAAACAAGTTCAAGTAAGCTGTGGGATGGCAGACCCTAATTGGAGGAAGAGTGCAGAACTACTACGATATCACAATCAAAAGTTACCTCCTCCGGGATGTGTTTTGCAGAACTGTTAACTGCCGGGAGTGTTTTTAGAGTTGTTTTTCTCGAGGCTCTCTATCAATGGTTGTGTGCTATTTTCTATACGCCCCTGTCTTAAACACTATAAGAATAAGGCTGTCTGGGTAATAAATAGAAGCTGATCACTCAAATTGGGTCTGTTGTGCTTCCCCGCTCGAGAGCAATCAATTCGGACCCTGATATCCGCGGCAAACGCACATTTACAAGAGAACACACAACGCCTTCTAAATTAATAACCATGCTTTCTTTGACCATGCTGAGGTCAGGATTTCAAGTTACTCTATTCCATATGTGTTAAACTCATTTTTACCATGACTAGTGCTGCAGAGCTGGTACACAGCTCTGGAGGGATGATCTGAATCCTCTTCTGCCTTCTGCATTGTCAGCAAAGATACTGGCACTGATTCCAGGGCGCAGTCTTTACACTTCATTTAATTTTATACAGCAGAAAAGAAGTACAAATCCATCTTAACATTATATTAGATTTTAAGATGCTCAGTGCTCTGTCTTCTAAACTGAAGTCACTTGATAAAAAAGACAGTAAGGTGTATGCTGCATGAGATCTTCTGGAAAGTTTAGCAAAGGATTATTTTGAAGTGTAACTACTTCAAAAGGACAAAATAAATGCTGTTATGATTTTTTATTTTTATTTTTTTAGTAAAGCCTACTAATAGTTGATGGTTCAGCCCCACAGTCACAAATATCAAGAAAACCCATAGAAAAAAAGGGGAATTTCTTCTTTGAAGATTTCCAGGAAGGAATATTAAAAATATTAAATAAGAGAAACGAGCTTAAAAAAGAACAACCTAACCAGGAAGGTTTCAGTGGTTAGAAGCAAGCTGAACTGTTGAAGTGACATTTGGAAAATGGATAGGAAAAGTCAGTTACTTCCTTATTTGGTAGGAAAGCATGATCACTACATGCTGTTTTCAAGGCTGCTGTGTGGACACATGCATATTGAAAAAAATAAGAAAGAAAGGACAATAGTAGAATGATACCTTGTACAGAAGAATGACAAACAAGAGCAGTGAAAATTGAACAACCTTGCAAGCTACAATAAAATAAGTATAGTAACACTGGCAATAACAGATAATCATAATTAGCATACAGAGCAGAGAGACATAATAGAGAATATTTAACTAATGAGAAAAGCACATTTTTTAAAATAATCCATGCACATATTAACATGACAAGTGTTCAGCATTGTATGGGTATGGTGTCAGATTCCCTTGGAACAATGCCTACTCATCTTGGTGCCTTCAGTCACTTTCCTGTGCTTAGCAGGCATCACATACTTCAGGGTGGAGAAAAACCAGGGGATGCTACCAGAACCTATTTTAACAATATTTTCAATACCAGAGTTGGTAATAGGTACTGGAACTTGTTACAGATTAGGACATTGCATCTGAGAACAGAATGGATCTTCCATTACCTCTGCCTCAGCAAAGGCAAAAATAATACAGGTAGCGTTGCTGCTGTTGATTTAGCTTTGGAAGACAAAGGATTGATGAGAGCATCTCCCAGTACACAACCTTAGTTTTTCCAAAAGCAAATGTCTTCAAAAGTGAGAAATAATCTTGCAGAACAAAAGTTTTTACATGCAATACAGGTCACAGGAAAAAGGTGAGGCTGCATCAAGGAAGAATCCATGCTTTTACTGGGATGTGGAGGATGCACTAATGAAGCATCTCTTGAGGACTCTCAGATTTCAAATTAACATTTTAATCATTGTACCAGAGCAGAGCACCTGGCTGTGAAGATAGGACTAATCCAAACCTATGTGCATGCTTTGGTTTCTGTGAGATAATATTTAAAGTGGGTATCAAACTGGGCTTTAATCAGAGGCAGAGAAAATTCAGGTGAGGCCAAGAAGCTGGGCAGAGAAAGGGTCTGGATCTGGGGGTTGAAAACTTGGCCATGAGAGAAAGTACTTGCAGGGGATCAGATCATGTAGATGTGAGGAACCAAAAAGAAATGACATATTTTTGTAATACCTTCTGTGAACTGGGAGTAAACCCCTCCTTTAGGATAATCCCACCAATTTCTATTATTTATAAATGCCAATATCAAAGCAGATAAATGCCAATATCAAAGCAGATGTCAGTTACCTTGAGACCAAGCACTACCTCAGTGGTGGGCTGATAAAAGTCTTGCCTTGATGGATATGCCAGCGTCTTCAAAAACACTTCATAACATGACCTACTTTGCACAAGCTTAGCCAACATACGCGTGAAAGAGCTTTCTCATATCCTCTGCTTCTGCTGACTCTCTGGAGGAAACCAGATTCAGCCAGGAGAGCTGTTTTCATGGAAATTGCCTGGTCTGAGGCACTGCTTCCTGCCCCATCAAGGCACCTGAGTATGTGGCTCCAGGAGGAGAACAGCCAACAAATGTTATGGAAATTATTCTGAATCTGTTCAGACCATACTGCTCGTTTCTGTACAGCTCCCTTGTAATTACACATTCCACATATCTTCACTTCTAAAATTCAGGTACTTAGAGTAAGAAAAGAAAAAAGAAGCAACAGTGAAACAAAATAGATCAGAGGAAAAAAAGAGAAAAACAGCTGAGACCAGTAATCTAATCAGTTAATTATGGATAACAAATATGCTGGGGTTACAAAGCAAAAGGTTGGATTTCTTTCAATTTCTTATAGATATTACATAACTTTTTATCTGTAGTTTGGTGCATACACCTGCAGAAAAGATTATTTCACTTCTTTCACTGTCTACCAGCATAAAGTTTTCTAACTCATTTTCCTGTTTGAGTATTACTTTTCCTGTGATTACAGTGGTGTCAAAGTGTACTTTCTTTAAGCATACAGAATAAGCAGAATAACTTTATGAAATGAAAGAAATTCTGAAGTTATTTGAATGGTGCTATCTGCTACAGTGTAGTATCTGGTTGAATACAGTGCCTTAGTAACTAGATTCCTCTACAGTCTGAAATTCTTGTGACTACTCAGTCCTGTGATACAGTCCCAGGCCCTTTAATTAGTGGTGAACTTGAAATTATTTGATATTGTATAGTCAGAATTAGAATGAATGTCTTATTTTCCATTTCTTCCATTTATTCATTCCTTCAGTGTGTCATAAAGGATATTTTAAAGTGTGTAACTTTGTAAACATTTAGGAATTGCATAAATCCCACTACGTATCCCACTGTGTATTCTGAATATTCTTGTGCAAATACTCATAAGAGTGACAATATCTGAACTTTTGAAGAGCAATTAACAGTGATGAGGCAAAAATTTGGATCTATTCAAATAATAGTGAAATTTCCAGTGGAATTTCTAGAGGTTCTCCCTATGGGACTTTTACGATCTCCTTGCTTTTATCTCAACAATTCCTACAGTTCTAAATTCAAGAGAGGTAAGGGACTGGCTTAGCTGAGTGTGTGCAGATAAGACTGGTGTCACGGTACTGCACTGAAGTAAGCAAACAGATGTAAAAATATGTATTTTTTGCAACTGAAGCCTACAGGCTGGGACCTATGTTAGATCTGGATTCATTTAAAAAGATGAAAAAGCTGCAGAAACCCTGAAGTCTTTTCTAATTTACAGCTCTGATATTAGTACTCTGACGTGGAGCTAGCTATCTTACAGCTGAGCAATTAGAGCGATAATGAGTGGTGGCTGGGAATGACTGTGGGGATTAACCAGAAACTTTAACTATGTAGGTTGCTCTGAATGTAATGCCTCCCATTTGTTTCCATGGAAACTACAACAGATACAAAGAGCACGGTAACACTTTTCTTCAGAAATACATTTCTTTAACGCTTTAAGAAAGAAAAAATACTGCATACATCTCATAGTGGTTTATTTTTCAATGTGATGATATTTCACATTAAACTAGGTCTCAGAGGATAAATATGGTTGAAAGTCAAGTAAAATGCTAAAGAGGCATAACCCCCGTATTATTTCCATCAACTATATATAATTATTTCCACTATATGATGATAAGTTAATATATTATGATAAAATATATTATAGTGGATCGTGAATGGGCTAAAAAGTACATTACTATATATGTATGCAGTGCAACCGCAACCCTAGCTGCCACCTATCTCTCAATTAGTGTGAGAATCAACTCATCTAGGTGACTTTGTATGCAAAGAATGGGAAAAAATCCTTTTGTAAACATGAATCCGTTTTGAAAATGAAGCTTTATATGATTATCTATAATATTTTTAACTGCCAGAAATAACTCCTACACAGAATCTGAACCTGCCTTTTAAAATTGAAAAACAAGAAATATTCTTCTGGTTGCTGATGACCTGCATGCAGAAATTAGAGCAAATGGTAAGTATTTGAGTCATCCATTCTAATTAAAATTTAAATTGAAAACTGGGTACTAATGAAGAGGAGCTTAGTGCTGGTCTTGAGGGATCTCCTGTCAGCGGGCAAAGGTAAAAAGTGCACAATGGCAAAAGAGATTTCACTTGGGCATTTGTTTGGTGCATACTGCATGGTAATATAGAAAGGAGAGCACACTACCTTTTTACTGAAACAGCACCAGAGCAGGCACAGTTGCTCTTCCTGACACTGCAATCTAGTGAGAAAAGCTTCCTAGTTCTAACAGGGAAGCGAACAGTAGCAAGGAAGAAACTATCCCATAATTTTGTCCATCCTAGCAAAATTGTTAAGACTATTTTGGATTGTTTGACAGCTCCACTCTACCATCCCACTCAAATTGTTGATAATAAACACAGAGGAGGGTGGGCCCAGACATAACTTCCAGTATTGCACCTGTTCAGACACTGCTGTCTGAAGGGCCAACATTTGCCGAGCAGCTCCAGCGAGCACTGAAGGGAAATGTGAAGCAGCCTCTTTTGGTTTGAAAGCAATACTCCTGTTTCTAAACTTTAAAATGACATTTTAATGTGTAACTAAGTGTAATAAAAACAAAAATCCATCACACCCTTAAGCTACTAAATTACCTTGTGCATTGGAAAATTCCCAGTACATCAAATGATAACCTGCTAAATGGCTGAAAATGCTAAAGCCATAGCATCTGCCATAAATAGCTATGTATTTCTAATGGTGTAATACAAAACAGTGAAAAATAAAGCTACTGTATTTTATTTTTAAAAGCTTGCTTCTGTGTTGCCTCAGAAGCAGAAGTTTAAAAGAACAGTAATTACCTAATTCAGTGTCAATACTTGCTACTAAGAGTTGTGAGTAGCTGTGATTTAAAAAGGGAAAAAAATGTAAGAACTGTAATAAACCAACCAGATCTCCTTGGCTTATACAAGATATGTTACACAAGATTTCCCTATATGGACACTTAATTATGCTTTGTGTAAGCAAAATAAATCACCTTCTTAAACTCCGTTCTGAATAATGGGAAAAACATTCCACAACAAACCACACACACACACACACAAAAAAACAAACTCCAAAACAAAGCCTTCATTTGCTGCAGATGCCTCTTTGCAGTGATCTTTACAGGTATTTTTTTCTTTTCTCTTTTTTTTTCCCCTTTTTTTTTTTTTCTGTTACTCCCCTCTCCCCATCAAGATAATAAATGCAATATTAAAGCTGTTTCTCTCCCTAGCTGTGAGCTTTCTGTAGATGAAAGTTAACTCCTGTCTTTCAAAACACTGTGAGTGGCAGGTTGCATACCAGAGCAGGAGAGACATCTTGCAGCTAATCTATCATGAACAAAATACAATGCCTCCCTGCAAACCTCAGTCATAATGCTCAGAAGGCTGCAGCAGCAATATTTCTCTGGTTACATTTACAGTAGAGAATGCAGACACCACCAAAAAAAAGAAAAAAAAAAATCACAGGGACACAGATTTGACATACACAACCAGTTGAGTTTGATTAAAATGTACTAAAATTGTAATTTTTTTTCATTTAACAGTAAGTTTCAGTCAATGTTGTTTAATGTCACTGCTGTTAATGAAGTTGTCAAGCTTGTCACTTTCGTTGAATACCAACTTTGCTAAGAAACTGGTATTACAATTACCTCCAGCTCTACGCGATTAAATTCATCAAAGCACACCAAGGCTCCAGATTCCGCCAGACCTTTGAAGAATTTCCCCATGGCTTTGTAGTCCAAACCATTAGAACAGTTCAACACAATGCACTGCCAAAAGAAAGGGGATTTAAAAAATCTTTCTTTTTTTTTTTTTTTGGTTATTTAAAATGTATAGGATTTGGCAACATTTAATTCAGCCTCCCCCACTGCCCTCCCATCCCTGGAATTTCCCCTTATTTATCTGTTCTCAGTGTGTAATATAAAAGTAGCTCATGTAGCTCTTAAATGACTCAGACTTTCACAGTTGCATGTGAAATGCATTTCCACATAATTTTAAAAATAAATCTCTAACAACAGGAAAACAAAGCCAAAAGAGTAGCAGTAGATTCAGATCTACTCCTTTCCAACACTCAAATATACTGCTCAACATCTCAAAGAAGAATCAACTCTTTTAAAGAAATCACATAATTTTCAGATTAAGAAAAAAAAAAAAAAAGACAAGGGAGAGGAGGAGAGGAGAAGAAAAGAGGAAGAGAAAGAGACAGAGAAAGAAGCAAACCCCCCTGTAATACTGGAGAGCAGGTGAAGGAGAGATTCTCACATTCTTACTCTGCCTGCTGACAGTAAGAAAAGCCTTCCAGAACAAAGTAAGGGCTCTCACCACAGAGTACTTGGACAAGAGGCATCCTCTTCCTCCATCTCTACCTCTTCATCTCCTACCTTGCTGCCTGGTAGTCAATGGAGGACCAAGCATCTTGACAGGAGCGTGAAGTGTGATGCCAGCTGGCTGTGCAGCCCAAGGGCAGGTACCTCTTTGGGCATACCCAGGGCCAACCTCTTCACATGGGCAGCCCCAGTGAACATAGCAGTCATACCACAGGATTAGTGTTTTCCCAGTTTTTCAAGTAATTTGTTTTGCTATTTGTTCTTTATGATGATCTGGAAATAAAGATTTACCATTTCCTGAAGACCAAGGAGGAGAAAGCACTACCCATATATGTTTTTTGTTTTTTTTTTTGTGGGAATTAAAATGAAAAACCTGAAGAGAAGCATGTTGGTTTACACTGTGGTGTAGACACATTTGTTTCACTGTTATTGTTGGTTTGAAGACTGCGGAGGTTATAAACTTGATTGCCATAGTGAAGTGTCTATTTGATACTACAGTTTGGTTTAGAGCAAAGTACAGTGCTTGCTTTGGCTACATATTCCATTCAGAATAAAATCCTCAAAAATATACAAAGAGAAAATAAAGTTCTGAGTCACATTACAAGCTTAAGATCATGTTGTGATTTCCAGGTCTGTGATTTCCACCACCTCTTTGGATTTGGTGAAAGGGAAACTCAGAAGCAGAATTACGTGCATATCCAATGCAGCTTCAGAGAAGATACTTCCCCCTGCTTAATATTTGTCACACTTCTCTCCCTAGTGTGTTCTTGTAAATAAAACACATCTATAACTCTCAGATTTATACTTTAAGACAAATGAAGTAGATGGGCTTTGACAAAACAATCACCCGTGGAACCATCAGGCTCCATCTTACGTAGATGCAGAAAGAACAAAGTGAAGTCTCCCCAGACGTTCCCAGGAACATCAGCTTCAAAGTGTATAGAAGGATAGGAAGCGAAGAAACATCCCAACTGGGTCACACTAGTAGCCCCTCTAATCCACCAGAGGTCAATCTTTGCACATGAGCCATAGTCTTAACGACTATGTGAGCAGGCTTGAGGACTTGAGGAAAGTCAAACAAGACACCATGGATACTAGCAGGAGTTATCTGCTTGGACACTATGACTTTGGAGAGAGAGAGCTTTTCTAAATAGAATCAGAGATGAGACAACAATCAAATTCAGTAATTATCATAGACATCTGCATACCTATACCTGCAGTTTGTGGGATAAACAAAAGAATCTTGAAGTCTTCATACATGATACATTTATTACGTGCTTGGTCTAAGAGACTCAATCCAATCATATGCTATTTCTATGTGTGCTTAGGGATATGAAACTTGCTTCAGAACTACAGGTAGATGAAAAAAGAGTGATATTTTTTTCAAATACAAGGACACATTCATTTTCTCTGAGGTTTCAGAACACAGAGGGCTTTTGAGCAATTGAAGAGCTCTTATGTAATAATTAGAAGGAAATGTTGTGTTTATCTATTAAAGTTCATGAAAACCAGATGACCTGATGGAAGATGTTTTTATGAGCAATAAGCAGAACCATTTAAGTGAAAGTACTTTTCAACACCCAAACAGTTCAACTACCCAGCAACTAATGGAAACTGGATGTACCAAGACACAGAACCCTATTCTCCTTCAGATGACCTGCCAAAAAATACTTGGATAGAGATAGAAAGAAACCAGCAGAAAAAGAAGTGTTTCTAGATTTGTTTCTGACTAACAGTGTGAATCTTCTGAAAATATGAATACATAATACAGGTTGAGTGAGCATCTACACAGAGGGAGAAAAAAACAAAAACCAGTGGACTTCAGTATAATGATAACTTCAAAAAATGTCATGGCCAGCTGTCCAGAAACTAAGCTGAAGGGGAAAAGAGTTCAAAAGAGACAGCACCTCCTCAGCATGACTGTTGTAGGGACACAATTACAAACCAAAATAAGGGGAAAGTAGAAGATAGAGTTTAGTAAACAATAATTTTTCATTTAGCAGACATATGCAGGTGGCAAAAATGATGCTAACTTGCTGACAGGCTTAGAGGAGCAGTGTTAGTCTACAGGATTGACTTACTAAAGTGGCACAGTGCATAACTAAAAATAATTCAAGAAACTGAGTATTATGAAGAGAGGAAATAAATTATTAGAACACAAATCACAAAGGAAAAATTATCAACAGGTAATGATGAGAAGATCGAAGCTTACAGCTTTTTCTGTATAGTTTTACTAGTGAGGCTGGCTACAACACGGTGGCCAGCAGTACCAAAGACAGTGGGGTAATGTTCCCGATTAATGCAGGCAAATAAAAGGTTATAAAAGTAATCAGCTGAATTACAGCATTCAAACAGCTGGGTAAAGGAATGTGAGAATTATTACCTATTATCTTTCAGTATTCATGGATGTTGAATGACATACTGCAAAACTGGAATGGGACAACAGAAAGATGATATTTGTACAAGGAGAGCCAAGGAGCTACCAGCCCAAATTAAATGCCCCGAAAGCACTGTAACAAACTGTTAAACAAAAGGCTATACATAAGCCCAGAAAAGAAAACAAGATAAGCAATAGTCAATATTGGTTTGTCAGAGACAACAATACCAAAACAATGTAATTTTTTCCTGTGACAGGAGAATGCCTAGTGAATATGGAAGCTACAGTGGATGCCACAGATGTTCTCTTTGGTGAGGCATTTGATGCTGCCTCCTAAGAAGACCTGGGATAACTGTTCTGGAGGAAATTATTTCAAGATAACTCTAAGTGTTGGAAAACCATATTTAAATGTAGCTACCAGTGGTATCTTACCAAAGAGAGGACAGTATCAAGGAAAGTTCTGCAATTCATTGTATCTGCTTCTGCCCTTCTCCAATATTTCCATTAGCCACTTGGATGACAGAAGAGAGACTAAAATCTTAAAAACCGTATCATCTTCCTAATGTGGATAACCAGTGATCCATTCTTTCAAATGCACTGTTATGAGAGATCAGGAAGCACACAGATACACTCACAAAACAAACATCCAGTACTGAAGAATCTGAAGCTGAAATGCCATACTGAGTTTTGAAGAAGCTGAAGAAAAGTATTCATCAGTTGGAGTGTATCTAGAAGGAGAAATTGGAATGAGCTATAGTGAAAGACTGAACAAACGGCATCAATTTATGAGACTGAAAGAAAAAACAATAGCAAGCACTAAAAAAGGCTTTTGCAGAAAACAAAGAGAATAATCTGTTTGTCATGATGGTTGTGAACAGGCTGTGGAATACCTGTGCTTCAGACTTAGAGGCAAAAACGTGCATGAGGAGACACTGGTTTGCTGGTCTGTCTCTGTGGAAGAGAGACAGAGTAGGATGATCTTGAACTCTTTTCTCAGCAGATCTTTTCACTGATTCTAAAATCATAGAAAGGTTCAAGGTATATGTGATAAAAAAGAAGCTTATATCTTGCGTTGTCTGTTGTAGGGTAGGGAGGACAATGTAGCACAATAGGAGCATACTCAGACTCTATAAACATGGTGAGCTCAGGTGCCTAAAAATTCTGGGTGAAATCCATGTTCCTTCTCTTGCTTGGTTAATTCCATTACATCTGCACAGTACTGCATTATACAGTGGAGACATGGCCCTGGCAACTAGTTCATGCCCTACAAGTTCAATTTTATAATCCTAATTAATAAGAATTATGTAAGAAGTACACCCTATTTAACAGAACTGTAGATTTTCATTGCCTATGCAAATGTGCAGAAGTTCAGTCCTTGTTTTAGCTCCTGGATTTTAGAAGCATCCAAATAAATGGGATATATTGGTCAGATATTTTGGTTAAAGAAAATGATTTCTTTTTTTTGGAAGTCTGTCTTTTTTCAATTTTGTCTTCTTTATATGCACTGCCCAGAAAAAGAGGCTAAAGGAGTAAACCACCTCTTCTGGACGGTGCTCCCTCTTTACAGAACAGTCCAGAATCAGCCACTTCTCGTTTCAAAATCTCACTGCCAAAAACAGTACTTGTCTTTGAAGTCCATTAACATGATATGATTCCTTTCCTGGACAAAGTTGCTTGAATTGATAAACAGTATGAGAAAGGGAGAAGGGAATGTTTTCAAATCATTGCACTGTTGATGCTTTCAGTACCATTTTGTATCCAGTCCCTTAGCCATAGCTGCCTCTTAATTCTTTGCTTTCACATTTGCATATTTAGCAGAGGTTTAGAGTGACCTGTTCACAGAGGTATTCTGGTCATTTTCTTTATTCATTACAGTTATTTTCAAAGTTACAATGTGCATGAATACCCCATTTTCTCTGATGTCCCTTACCCATTTCAGGAGCAGTGATTTTGTTTGCCACTGCGCTGCCGGCTCCTTTCATTTTGGTCTGCCTTAAGTTCATATTTTCCTCTCTTAGGGACACAAGGTTGGAGGCCAAGGGCATGGTAGCAAGACAAAATTTTTACAAGAGCAGTGACCAAACACCAATGTCTTGCCTCTAAAGAAAGGCCAGGACATCACTTTGTCTTGTCTAAAAGCAAACCTGTGTTTGCTCTGCTCTCTCGGTGACACGCCTTCTCGTGTAGAACCACTTTGAAATACAAAACCAATATAGTTACAGCAGTGAGGGATTTTGCCTAGCATGTGCTATCAGGTGTTCTGAACTTTTCGTATCCCTCAACTATCATTTCTTTGCATTGTATTTTCCCTTTCATTTATTCCTCTGTTTCTCTCTGCTACTGTGTGAGAACAGAGTTGTGTGTAATCCATTTTGTCATTTTTCTTCTGGGTCTCAATTATTCTTTATAACCTGCTTTCCTTCTCTGGCAGCATCTCTTCTTGCTCCCAGCCATTTATTTTCTTCCTTCTCCTATCTGCCCAAGAGTGATTTAAATAAATCCATGACAAAGTCATTTGAATACAAATTTTGCCTACAAGATTGAAAGCAAGCAACTCTCCACTGCACTGTATTTCTGTGCAACAAACGCTGTAGACAGCTGCATTCATATGCTCAAAAACAGTGCATATATTTGGAGAGAGGGAAGAATGCTGACTAGAGACTTTTTGTCCCTAGCAGAAGCAAAAGCCCTGAGCATAGCCATGGCAGAGGTTCAGAAGAGTCCCTGGAAATGCCCCAGACAACAAAAGATTTTAATCCTGAACATCGTATGCCACATGAAATGGTAAATCTCACAGTTTCATCCTCCTGGAGTTTCTCATGAAATAACAATCCCTACAGTGCTCACATGACTGCCTTTCTCAACCAGCAGTGCCTCCCACAAACCTCTATCAGTCTATGCCTTGTCTCTTCCCTCTTCCTCCATTTCTAATCTCATGCTTTTTTCCTCACATTACAGCCACTTCCATGGCTTATTAGCCTCTTTCCTTTATCTAAAATCTCCAGTATCTTTTCAGCTCAGGAACATTGAAGAGTTGTGCCATTCTGTGCTGCTCCACAATTGACATCCTCTGAGATGTCAACGCTTCTGTCATTGAGCATGGAGTGCTGAACAGCTAAAGTATGTCTGCCAGGAACTGGAAGAGCAAATCATATTCCTATCCTTCAGTAAGAATTTTTAGCTCTTACTTTCTGCTGCAGATCTGTGATTCTCCTTGCAATTCCCCATGAAGTACAGTCTGAGAGCAATAGGAGGGCATCAGAGAAAAGCCAGGTAGCTCCTTTCTGAGAAGTCAGCGCTGGCCTGAATGAGTGAAGAAGGATCTATGGTAGGGATTTCAGTAGGCAGCTTTGGGTACTTTGGGTGGGTAAGTCAACCAAATAACATTTTGTTCAATGGACAGAAATAAGTACAAGCTTCAAGTTGACCACACGCTGAGTCAAGGTTAGCTAAAAATTAGAAATCAGCCATATTTCAGGATATTTTTCTACTACGTATATGTCTACTTGTTTCTTTTCACTTTCAAGTATTTGTGAACTTGAGATATTCATAAGAAAACCTCTGTCTCCCACATGTTTATTTGCTTAATGAAAAAGCACTATTATTTGTTGCTTTAGAAGCACTGGACTTTTGTCTACAAGATTCATGAATTTTTGGTCAGTTTCTTATTTCTGTATTTCCGAACACCTTTATTTTGTGATTTAAGAAGGAAATGAAAGAGAGTAAAAAGGACAGCTAGGTGCCATCTGAATGCATTATTATTAAAGGAAGTAAAGCTCCAGTGACATTACTACATGTTCCCAGCAAATACTAATAACTGTTTGTGTGTATAATGAAAAATGTATATGCACAACAAAACGTATATAGAGTAATGAAGAGATGAAAAATATCCTTCTGGGACTTATACTGTTATTTTTTCAATGAAATTCACATTCTCTTTTCTCCACTAAATTAACAGCATACACATTCAGAATCGTTCCAGTCCCACACTGTGCCTCAGAAACGCCTGTGTACACAGTCTGTGTTTCTTTAATCAGTGTAAATTCACTCTGCAATTTTCTCTCCCCACCACTACCCCCTCGAGCAACAGCTTAATAAATAAATAAATAAAACCTGTTTAGCTCTCCCTCAGCTGAGTGGAGGCAGACATCCTCTCCAGGTCTTTAGGTAGATGAGCAACCGTGCTGACTCCAGTGACTCACATAGTTGTAATTATGTGCACACAGGGAATCTACATCCTTAATTTGTTTTTTGCCTCCTGTGGTGTTTAAATCATGAGGCTTTTTTTTTTTCTTCTTGCCTTTTTTTTTTTTCTTGCTTTTTATTTTTTCCTCTTGTTCTGGTTGGGTCTTAGCAAGTTTCTCTTTTTCCTTCTCTGTCTGGCTTTTCAGGTGCTCCAACAAAGTACAAGACTCTCACCAGAGTCCTTAAAGAAAAAAGATTTCCAGGGTGAGTAAACTATATTAATAAATGAAACCAAACCTTTTAAAAATTACACTGCCAGAAAAACCCATTAGGCTGTAAAAGAGTTGAAGTAAACATTAGATTTTAATATCTACTGCTGCTTAGATTTTTCTGAACTGAAAATCCCCAGTGAGCATTTAAAACTTCATTACTACACTGAAAGGTTGTGAAAGGCTATTTAAAGGTTTTCAATTTTGCTGAAGTCTAGAGGTTATTACAGCTTGAAAGAATACAAACCCTAATATTACATGAAATGAAAGGAATCAAATTTATGTTCTCATCTCCCCTGTAGTTTAATCCAGCTCTATTAGATTCAATAGAGAAAATTAGGGCAGGTTGAAAAGTTTTAGAGGGCTAATGAAAAATAATATTTGGTGATTGTAGAAAACATTTCTGTCCATTACTCACACTCTAAAGGATATTTCTATCTCTTGATCCCACAGTCACAACTTATGCTGTTATCAGTCTCCTGCTCAGAAACCCAGGGCTATGACCTGTGTCAGACTTATGCCAAAATACCCAGTACTGCACAAGAAAAATGAGGATATCTGACTCCATCTTGGAACTCAGGTTATCTATAACATGATATGCAGGCTTTCATTATAAATATTTTAAGCCCTTTTCCTCCTTTACTTAATTTGGGAAGGAATATTGTGTGACTCAGATGGCACGGGCTATCTTTCATCATAGCAGACAGCTGTAATGGAAGTTGACCAAACAGTGCAGTGCAAATTATGATGAAGAAGAATTTTTATTCTTATCTACTGAGTGGTCCCTCAGACTCTGGCTTTGGTCTGACTCAAGCACTTGATTAAGAAAAGCCTTTGCCTGCTGTGCAGCTGTACTGACAGAAGTATCCATCTCCAATCCAACTGGGGCTAGAGAGACTGGCAATACTTTTCATTTTGGTGCGCTAGCTGCCTTATGCTCTCACAACTGAAGATACAGAGGCCCAGACACAGAGATTTTCCCCACATAGTATAACCTCACCACAAAATAGTCAATAATACTTTCAAGTTGGCTTAGTAGCACCTGTACCTGAATGGTTCTACACCAGCAATTCTACCTGAGGCAATTTACTGCCAGTTATGTTAAAACAGATCTAGTGCTAATTGCTTAAGTGCTTGCACATGACTAAAATCTTTTTGAGCTGAAGCCTAGAGGGTAAAAAATAAATAAATAAAATGACTGAACAGTCTTCTACATCTCAGAAACACCTTTAAGAAAGCTGTGAATTATAATAATACCCTTAGCAGAGACAGGCTCCCTGAAAGAGGTAAAATTTCTGGATCACATCTTAATGGCTGTAGCATCTCTCAGACATCAGTCAAAGTGATGAAAAAAAAAGAAAGGAAAACAAACAAAAGTCTTGCAGATCATTCTGTCTTCCTTTGCCTGGTGCTTTGGGTTGCAAAAGCCCCTGAGGTGTTCCCTGAAAGCCCAACCTTTAGTGTATGAGTTTCCAGAACTCAGCTCCTGCACTGAGCTCTCAACAGGACTGGACCAAAAGATAAACACTCCCCACAACCAGCACTAACCTGAAGAGAGCTTCACATGCCTTTATTACACTTTGTACACAGCACTATTCCTCACTCTCTTGGAAAGGCTCAGTTCAAAACTTTGATGCTAAAAGGGAGTAAAGAGGTACTAGAAGTGTCAAGTCTCAGTGTAACAAATCTATGCATTTGATTGCACTCAAGCTTCTTTTGCACCACCTCTTAGACCTTTAACCTCTCCAGAAGTCATGGGACTCTTAATGCAATACTTGCATGAGTTAGTCAGGAATAACAAAGGATTTTAAAGACTCACAGATAAGGAAACGCAGGAGAGGGGGGGAGGGGTTCTGCAGACGAGATCATCTGCTCCAGCTTCCCACACAGAAGCATTCCAGTGAAAGGTTTCTTCAGGCCTTCTCAGTTTGAGTCCTGAATCTCTGGCATGGAGACACCGCTGTCTCTGCAGGCTCCAAGGCCCACCTTCAGCTGAAGCTTCAGCTGCGAAGTTTCTGCTCCGCTGCTCAGGCAGGACCGGTCTGATTATCCACCCATCAAGGAGGCTCAGGAAGGGAGAAATCCATCCAGACATTTTCAACAAACCATATCATTCCTTACAGCAGCCAAATTCAGACTTGGCACTGGAAAATCTGCAGGAAAACTAACAGAAATACAAGATTGTTTGTTCTGCAGGACTAGTACGAGCTGTGGATAACAGTCTGTGTAGTGTGCCAGCTGAAGTTATCACACGCAGTGATCTCAGGAATCTTAATCTTGGGAATACCTTCGGGTGCAAAATATCGTTAATCTACATTTTTCTACAGAAGCACCTCCAGTTGCAAAGACACAATACATTTCCAGTGATTATTTCCTGTCTTGAATGCATGCTACTATCAACTGTTCTCAATGAAGTGTACTGTTTTCAAGATGCAAATTGTTCTTAATATAAAATCTTAATTCATTCACTTGGGAAAATTGTACTTTACACTTCATATGTGGATGGACACTTCTATTGGCCTTGATCAGAAAATGCTGTCTGTACAAAAGAATTACTTATTAAACATATCGTTTCAAAATAAGTGTCAACATTTCAGAATTGATAACTCTCCTATATCAGCCAAGTCCATTGTTTAATTTTATTGATAAGTAGGATTTATATCCTTTGTTGGTAGGAGAGTTAATTTTCGTATTTTCACAATAGAATAAGTGCCAGGCAACAGATCTGGTTCTTTACTTTATGTTTGTTTAGAGATGAGATATAAAAAGACATTAATTTCAAAAATATTGGCATGTGTGCAGTTTTCACGACTCCTGTAAAGGTCAGTGAGTATGCTGTCAGTGGAGGAGAAGCAAATAAGTGTTCCTTTGCCCAGGAAGGCAGGTGTTATTTGAATCATTCTTGCTAGGCAATTTTCATCATCGTTTGAATTTATTATTTGTGTCAGCATCAACAACAATAAATCAAGAACAAGTTGCCTGTCCACGTGGATACTTCTGTTGTCTCAAAATGTGAGAAGCTAATGCAGAGAAGGATTTATATTCAGGAAAGCCTGATACCTTGGCAAGGGAGCAGGACAGTATTTGCCCCAGCTCCCACCTTTTCCAGTGCAGGGGACACAATTTATGGTTTGCATTGGGACTGTGGGCTTCTGTGCCTAGCAGCTTCTTAGTCCAGCTTCAGCAAATATAAATAAAGGTTTATAGAGCAACAGTATGCTGAAATCTCACAGGAATACTAATTTTATATTAGCATATATGAAGTGCATGTCCTAGTAACCACACATACATCACATTAATCTTCAGTCTTCAGAAGCACTCAGATGCTTCAGACGCTCAAGGAAGCCACAGATATTCTCATCTGAATATGTCTAGACTAGTACTGTGCCATTGGCAACAGCTACCTAACCAGTAGTCAGCATTTCTTATCCTGACAGTCTTTCATGTCTCTATTCTTCTCTTTAAAGTCCTAAATGACCCCCATAACAAGTTATTGGCTTGGTCACGTCCAAGCCCTTGGTCCTCTAGGGATGCTGTATCTTAGAATGCAACAGCTGACAAGATACAACTGGGAATCCAATGAGGCTTGGCAGCGTTCATGCAAAATCAGATGAACACAAAATAATACAGAAGAAATGCACCAAATTGAGACTAATACAGGAGTTCTTTTATGCCTTTAGTAGTTAATATCATCCAGTATTAAGCTCGTAGTTTACAAGTGAGGAACTTTGTGTTTTATACTCTTATCTCCTGATTAAACTGAGTTGAAAGATACACTGTCTCAAGCTGTTTTCTCCCTTTTTTTCCATCATCACCAGAATACGGTCCCAAAATGTACATTTCAGAATTAAGGGGGCTGAACGACTAATAAATACAAAATACATCTCTGCTCTAACCGTGGACCTGCAACAGATATCTCCATATCTTCCCCAGAGAAAAGTAGTACATTTTTATAATACTTCAAATATTTCTTCAGTTATAAAATGAGATGCTAATACACACATGCACAGAGAAAAGCAAATGCAGTCAGCATTACTGGGCTAACTTTATAATACAAAAATCCATCCACATTAACTTCATAAATATCCTTTATGGTTGTATCAGCAGTTTCTAAACCCATCCAAATGCTTCGGAAAGGGAATTGCTTATCCCATGAGTGCTCAAACAGTGTTTTCAGTAAATGCAGTAAGAAGTCTGAGAATATATCCAGGAGGAAACTTGAAAAAGCTCTACTTTTGGTCTGGAGGAGCACATTTCATTAACTCAATGCACATATTCTGTATGCAATGCTGCCTCACAGAGTACACTCTAAAGGGTGACTCTGAAGAGTGTGGCACTTAAAGGGTTACTCTTATAATGATTATATACTAAAGTTTCTAATGCTGATGTTTAAATGGAATCTAGTTGATTAATGAGGTCTTTCATTTGCAGTCACTACAAAAATATTTTTTTTATCTTACTTGCACAGTCTACAGTACTTTCAAAGACACCGGCTGCTCATTATGAATAATCACACAGTGTTCATGAAAGAAGAGTACACTGAAAATGACAAAAACCTCAAGTTATTAATGTGCAAATATTCAATGTAAAGTGAAAATTATTTATAAAAAAAACCACACCAAAATGTTGTAATGCCATTTGTATCATTTCACAGTGTAGGGAAAACAGAGGAATACAATCTTACTTTTCATCTTTTTTTCTGATATTTGCTATAACCAGGATAAATTTTCAAGTAAAATTTAAATCGTCCTTTCAGACAGCTGCTGCTTTCAGACTTAAAATGAAATGTTTAAAGAAAACAGTTTCTTCAAGAGAGTAAGAATATAAATGCTGTACAATTAGCTGTTAATGACATTATAAATTTGTTTCTTAAGAATTATTTAATTTCTGATTTCAAAAATAATCATTAGATTTACATTCAAGTATATTCTGTGTTCCAATTTCTGTTCTGACATCTCAAGGTGCCCTTTCTCTATGACACCTTATTGATTCAGAATCCGTGTAATAACCTGCTTTTTGAGCTTTTGCATTTTGGATATTCAAGCAATAAAGAGAAAGAAGGGGAACGTGATAACAACAAATTTAGGAAATTGAAGGACAGAAGCTTTCCATGTGATGAACATTTAACCTTGAAAAAACTTGGGGGGAAAGAAAAAAAGAAAAAAAAAGGCCTTGGAAGCAAAGAATAGGCTTTGAGGCAGGAGTCAGCCAATTTGGATGGAGCCAGCTGCTGGAAGCAGACAAAGAAGTTACCAGGGCAGGAAATCCCATACTTGCATGTGGAAGGAATCCCTTCTTTTTCTGTTGAAGCAGCTGGTAACAATTTGCCATTTGAAGTTAGACATTTAAATGTAAGCACCTGAATGTACATTGCTTACACCTACACCTGTACTGTATCTAAGGTATCTGCAACCTTGAAACGTTGTCCTCTAAATTCTCTCCTGTTTGTGATGTTTCTAATAAGCAAAATAGAGAAGTCACAGAAGCCTGCACAAGCAGTGGAAGTGCTTCATTTTCCTGTCTTTGAACAATTTCTTGCCATATGTTTGTTTGTCAGGGAGTCAAATTTAGTCTTTCTCGTCATTATTTGATGCACCTAGAACTATGGATTAGATTTTTCTAGATTTTTTTGCTTTTTTACTTCCCAGATACAAAAAGTACTCACCACTTATCCTGATGAAGAGATCTACTTATTCACCATGCTCCAAAGTGATACTAAATAAACAAAATAAAACATAACAATAGCAGGAGGAGCCATGATTTGGAAATCATTTAAGAATCATATAAGCTTCTATAGGGTTTCAAAGGTCTTTGAAATATGTTCTGACTTTCACGTAACATCATTTCTTCAAAGCAATGAAAAGATTAAATTAGTGTTGCTTGAGAACATTTAAAGACTGATTCTTCTGAAATTAATTTCTGGTGATATTTTCTCTGCTTTTGGTTTGCCATAATTTACTCAATCTGTAATCTTCTATCAGTTATCTCATCACCCTATAATGTTCCTTTCCAGATGGATGGAGACCCAGCTCACAGTTCCAAACTATTGAGGACACATGCTTTGGGTGTTGCGGGTCCCAGATTTGATGTCTCAGTGTCTGAGAAGCTTAGGAATAATTAAAATAGGTCAATGTCAACTTAAAAAATCCTATTCTTCTTATTCTGTGCACTAAATATATTTTACTCTCACAGACTCATTTTAAGTCCTACATTCTGTTGATAACAGTTTCAAGTCTCAATAGAGACTGTTCTGAAAATATGGAAATTCCTTAGATAAAAGTATATGAAACATCTGAAAAAGGAAAGAAAAAACATCCTTGCTATGTGGGCCAGATGCACAAAAAATGGTTTCTGCCTGTAATTTTTATTTTTCTTTATGGCAATTTACTGTAGGCTTTTGCCACAAATCCTCTGCAGAATCTATCAATCTTTCTGCACAATGCTTTACTCCCTCTGTGTGACCCTGGTGCTGTAATATTTTTCTAATTAAGATCACTATAAAATTCATTTTTCCTCTACTTCCTCCTCCACATCCCACTCCCAATTTTCCCTCAGAATATGAAGGCTACCATTTCTGCCTACTATCAACATAAATCAATTCATAGCAAATAGCCTAGCGTGATATCTATTAACTTGTCACCGGGGATAGAATTTATTTAAAACTTAAGAAGTATTTTGCCATACAAAATGCTACACAGTGCTGCTGTAAATAGTACACGCTTCCCTAATAAAGCACTTTTTCAGGCACCATTTTTAGAAATACAATCTAGCAATACTGTAAGACTGAATGAAATTCACATACCATGAACATCTCTAGTGATTAGTGTCTCAAGAGTAACACTTGCTTTTCTGGACAGCTCGCTTTGTACTATGCCAGCAAGATTTTCTACCAGTTTACTGTCTCTTCCTCTTTTCTCGTGTTCCCAAAGAAGCAAGTATTGGATAATGCTTTGAATAATGACATAAAAAATAGACAAAACAGATTGATAGTGCAGACAATTTTCTGATACAAATCCTGGCATGGAACTCGCCCAATTCCATATTCCTTTTCGCAAGTTTTATGGTAATTTGATTTTAGGTGCAGAAATATGAATGCATTTGTTAATTAACTCCGACTTGTCCAAAACAGTGTAAGAAATCCCCTCCTGTTTTCTATGCAGATTTAAAAAATTCTTTTTGGAGGAAATTACCTCACCTGATAGGTCCGTAAAATAAAGTGGGATAAAATATGTAATACTGCATGTTTGTCAAGGCACATCACTTGTATTTTTCTGTTTTCCTCTGTTAATATCTAATGAGAAAGTAGAAAGAAAAAAAGAGAGAAAAACTGCAGGTAAAGAAAACAAATAACAGTAAGCTAGTATTTCAGCAGATCACATATAAGAAAGAAAAAAAGAATGCATTTCCAAATACTTCTGTGAATCCTTTTAAAGATAACAAGCAGAAAGAAAATACTTGGTATCGAATGTTGAAGTTCCCTTTAAAAACCCATTCATTTGCGAAGGAGAAAACATTGCTGTATTTTTCCAGTTCCATGTACCACCCTGTGTTAACTTCTCCTTAGAGATATGTTGGATGGGTCATTTAGCAATTTTTGCATAAATTGGAATGTTTCAGATTTCCCTTATCTAAGTATGATTCATTTAGCCACTAAAATTGCTATTGAAACCCATTTTGCATCATTAGCTGGTATTACTAAATCGTTTAGCATGTTCAGAAAACACAACCATGGGAAAACATATGTTCATATGAAGCGCTTTTGATAAGCTGTTATAAAGAGAGTTCCAGTACATAAACCCATAACTTCTGCCCGTAATATGAAATGTGCAACAAGTAGGCCAAACCTTGATTATATCTCTGATATTAAAGCAATTTGGGTTTGTTTTGCCATGTGTCGATTATGCTGTCTGCAAATGACCCCTTTAAACTTCTCTACAGTATACGAACTAGAAAAGGGATGTTATATGGTATCCTTTCAGTTAATATTTATTTCTGTTTGAAACAATTCTAGTTCATTATTTTCATTCTGGTTAGAGAAAAAGGGAATCTCAGGTTGGTTGTCTTTTCCTCGCAGTCCCCTGCCTGGCCTCTGCTCAATAGCCATAGTATAGTTCTGGAACAACATGTGTCTTACTGCATAGGAGGACCAGGCAAGGAGCCTGTCTGTGGCTGTGGAGAGTTGCCCAATTAACAGAGCTGCATAAAATGCAGATGCACCTCTTTCTTACTTGTAATTGTAAAGGAAAACAAGAACCATTTCATCCTTGTTTCCCACAGTCAAGTAAGGCATGAACCACCATAGTGTGTATTACAAGCAATCTGTTACCACAGGGTTGTCATTTTTCTTTAGAAACCTTTAGCAACCATATTGACTCTTTGCTGGAACAGGATACAAGAGAGCCAAGGCTATGTGTGTATTCTCATGTGTACAATCAAAGATCTTAAAAATACTATCAGGAGCTCTTTTCCTGAAACTGGTGAACTGGCATAATTCTTACCTTGCAGGCTTTTCCACATCAAACAAAGAGACAGTGCATTTACATGACACTCTCTGGACCAAGGCAATGGTCTGGCATTTGGTGGCAGTTGCTCCAGCCCCATCCAGTTGTCCTTTCCCATGGTTTACTCCTTGTCCTAAATTGTGTCCCTGCTGCTGCACTAGTATCCATGTGTAGTACCCATGTAGTTTGGAGAAATTTCATCCAGCTGAAAAATAACCCATGGAAGAAAATAATTGAGATGGTTTACATTCCATCCTGCTTCATTGCCTGCCTGAAGAGAAAGCTGTGCCAATGTGGGAATGCGGGGAGGAGAGAGGCATGAGACAGGCCAAGAGCCAAAAGAGGGGACAGCTATTGCTTGTGCTGCTGTGACCATCAAAATGCTAATCAGCCCACAGTGCCCGCAGCACTCTGCCTGCCCCCTAGTTGACTCTCATCAGTGTCGCTCTAGGTCTGCCTCCTTCCTTGTGCTTCTAGTTAAGAAAGCCCTGAGCACATGATGTCTTAGGCTCCATTTACCACTAATGCTTCTCTTGCTTTGTACCTGCTGAGAAGCACCAGTACCTGGTAGAGCAGGGCAGCAGAGCCAACCGTTCTTCCTTTCAGTCACCAGCATCAATTAGGTTGGAGTTGCTGGCAATCCTTTATTCTTTGGCTTTATCTAACAGCAAAGCAAGCCTCCCACAAAACGCAGTTAAATATAGCAGAACCACTGTTTGCCTTCTTCCCTGACAGATATCACAAGGACATTTGGAAATTAATCTAAATGTTCATTAAGTGTCTTTCTGACACAGGGAAAAGATTATTCTTGCTGACACATAACAGAGCAGATTGTCAATGAGATGTCCTTATGATGATAACAAAGGAGAAGTGATGAAATCTTTGAGGGTGCAGTATTACCCAAAGCTGTTCCACTTGTGCTGTGGGGGTTCTCTAAGGCAAAGTGGAGCTAATGAAAAGTAGAGTGCTGTTTTACCTGGTCTGTGGGTCATGAGACAACCTCAGTCTCTCACTCCTGGTGATAACACCCAGATCCAGACAAAGCAGCTTCCAGTATGCACACTGCATTCACTGGAGACTATCATCTCCCAGTAAGGTCCCAGAAAAAGATGAGAGATTTTAAAAAATATTGAAATGCCGTCACTGTATAAGCCCCTATAAAACAAACTGAAATGTTTTCTCCTTTCTAATAGAGCAGCAGAGTCACGGTACAGCTGCTTGGGACCTATTTTTGTTTCATATTGCTCCAAATCACTGCATCTCAGCACGGAGAGGGGTGTTGGGCAGCAAGATGAAAGGGAGCAGTGATGCTTTGTCTGAGGAGCCATTTTAAAAGCTCCATGAATTTAGTGTAGCTCCACAGAGGAAGGAGGTGTTGTGAGCTGTCAGAGTGCTCTGCCACTAATTAAAGCCTGTTTACTTAGGGATCCTATCTTGATGCAAAGAAGGAGAACTATTTTTAGTGAGATTTCACCTTTATTACCATTGAATGAAATCGATGATAGTTGAATGGCTCACTTGGAAACATAAAAAGCAAAAGCATCTTAGAGTGCCAATTACAAACATTAGGTCTGAAATGGCTCTCATCAGCAAGCAGCAGCTACTGGTCCTCTTGAAACAACTCCGCAATGCCCACTCTCTCCTGATCCTGCTGTTGAATTTGTTGGCTTGTGATTCTTTGAAACAGCTCGTTTCCCTGCAGACAGAAGCAAGCACAATTAACCCATTGTCTGAGCTGACCAAAAGCCATGCATGTACAGGTCAGCATGACTGCAACCCCAAACCTGCCCAGTTGGGCAAAATCGTTATACAATATTTATTCAGAGCTGTTTGCCCAGTTTCAGTGTATGTTTTGATGCACTGGATACGCATCTTTCCTGGCTGACAACAGTCAGTTCAGGGGCAGCTTTGATCTTTGCACATCTTCCATCCGGCAAAAAAGGATTTTGCAAGCAGTAACCTTGAAGGAGGTTGGCTTTCAGCCATGAATAGGAAAAAGTAAATGTTATGTGTTGGCTGAGAATTCAGTATAGAATCCGGAGGGTGGATTTTGTTTTAATAGAAAGTAAACAGGAGAACCAAAATTTCTCTGTCATTTTTCAATTTCCTACGTGCAAAATTCAAATGAAACAGATTGGCTTAGGTTGGACTGATCCATGCAGAACTAATTTAGTTTGCTAAATAGAATTAAAATATCTTGTCTCAGGACAGTTCAACATCAATCTTTCCTTGAGCTGCCATAGTGCTTCAGTGGAGCTATAGTTTGTTCTCTTCTGAGAGACAGGTGCCTGACAGCCTGCATGCCTCACTGTCCAGTTCACACAGTTATTAAAGGAGAGTAGGCAAAATAAAGCCATTGATTTGTTGAATCTTACTTTGCTGCTGAATCTCTTTTTGCTATATTCCCTTTGGTTAAACTGAAAATGCCTTTAAAATGCGGATGAAAATTTAGAAATCTTCTTACCTAGAAAGGCTAGGCACCTATCTGTATCAAGGTCTGCAGGGTGGGGAAACAGAGAACACCTGGCCTGCAGGATATGGGATCAACCTCCTGGGTCCATGTAATAGAATCATAGAACCACAGAAGCATTTGAGTTGCAAGGGACCCTTAAAGGTCATCCAGTCCAACTCCCCTGCAATGAGCTGGGACACCTACAGCCAATCAGGGTGCTCAGAGCCCCTCCAGCCTGACCTCGAATGTCTCCAGAGATAGAGCATCTACCACCTCTGCAACCAACCTGTTCCAGTGCCTCACCATCCTTACTGTACAGAACTTTTTCTTTATATCCAGTTTAAATCTTCCCTTTTTCAGTTTGAAATCTTTTCCCTTTGTCCTATCAATGAAGGGCTCCTCTTGCCTACAGCCCTGTCCCACATCCCCCAGCCATGCTCCCCAGGCAAGAAGCAGGAGAGTGTCCTCTGCTTCAGATGTGAGCATAGGACTGGAACAGCAATATCTAAACAAAAGCTCAGGATCCTCAGGGTGGACAGGGAAGATAAATGTTGCTGCCCATTGCTTGAGCTTTACATTGCAACAGTTCTGTTCAGAAATCATCCCCCATGATTGCTGAAGGTGCGATTTTATTGCTCTAAAAGCTCTGAATTGTGCCATTCAAGAATAAAGGCAGCATTTATCCCTTCCTAACATCTTCACATGGCTGGATACCTTGTCACTGAACACTTTCCTCATAGGATTTTTTTTTTCCCCAGCACATTTTCAAAATTGATCCCTGCTCTTTCAATAAGCTTGGGATGGTGAAGAGTTCAACTGTAGATGAAACAGATGGTTTTCACCACTGCAAATGCAAGGGTGGAACAGTACACATTTAGAAGCAGACTTTTGACATTTTATTTTCACAGAAGTCTGTTTCTTTCCAGGACACAAATGAAGAAAATCCTGTATAGGGGAAAAAAAAAAGAAGAAGATATATCCAGGTAACAAAGAATCAGCAAATTGAAAGAGCAATTGTGAGATCCTGTTTGGGGGCAGTACATGAGTGCTGACCTAGTGGAGCCATCCAGTTTGCCCAGGCTACTCCCTTTGGATGCCCCTTTCCTAGAGACCCTGAAGGGCAGCTCTTGGGGGACAGATGGAAGCTGTAACCTCTCAACTGCTCTTTCAACTGATCTAACTGCCTTAACAATGCTTAGTGACTTTAGGGGTAAAGTCATGATGTTCTGTAAATCTTTTCTAGTTACCAGTAGTTTCATTATTCCAGTGATAACTTAGAATCTACAAACATACATGCACACACACATATACATGGACATACTGTTCACAAGATAAGAGGCTTAGGGATTAACAATTGCCTTCTTTTCACTTCAGCTCTACCATAAGCAAAGACAAACATATAATGCAGCAAATCCCCAAAAAGCAAAGTCGGTGGAGGACACTGATTTACACCTGCTGAGAGCTGGGAGTGCAGGACTCTAATTCTCCCTGCTGAGGGGGAAGATGCCTTATTTGTCTCCTGGGATCATTCCTGTAGGCTGCCGGCATTATTAGAAAGGAGCTAGTAATACAGGATGTATTAAAGATATTTCATTTAACTACTGACACACTTCTAATGCAATCAATACCATGTGGCAGGCCATATGTTACTGTAGATGGAGTTAGGTATTCAGTGTGAATCTGGAAATGGCATTTTCTTTTGCTAACACCCCCACTTATTAGCATCTCACTACAGGTGCCTTTTCTAATTTCCACAATGCAGTAACTTGATAAATTTTGAAGGACTCCATATCAGAACCCAGGGGAAAAAAAAAATAAATCATAGTCAATATCTAGCAGGAGTTTGTGTCCCAGTTTTAAAGGAAATTTATTCTAAATGCTCCTGAGTCTCACTGAAAGTCAGAGTCACCAACTCTTAAGTGCAAGTCACATTGAAAAGTAGATTTAGATTTATCTGAATACTTTTTCTACTGCCCAATGAAAAAACAAATATTAGCACTGAACAAATTACTGTGTTAACATTATAGTCACCTTATTACTTTTAAAGCTTTGTGTTGTCACATTGTATTGTTCTGTGTAGGTTCAGCTTCATCTGCATTTATTGATTCAAAGTCTTATTTAAAAAGAACTCATTAATAAATATATTTTCCTGTCATTCTCACTTAGTCATTGCAATCGTAAGGCAGAATTAATTTTACCAACAACAAAACTCAAAAATATAGCTAAGAATAATGACAAATCTCATTATGATAACTCTCTTTTTGGGTTATAAGCTTCAAATCATGTTTAGCAATTGCTGTCCGCAAAGGTATTCTATATCCTAACCACTAATATTTCTGGGCTTCTATTGATGATAAACATACTGTGTTATAAATAGTGCCGTTCTGAAGAACCATACTGGCAGATAGAACAGTGGGCATGATCCTGGTTTCTCCTGTGTAAACACTGCTCTTTATCCTGCCATGATTGACATTTCCATGCTGATTTTCTCACTTCTAATTCCACTTCACCATTTTTACTGCATTATCCCTTACTTCAAGCCTGCTTTAATTTGCTTTCTAATTACTTTTGATAATAAGTAAGCTGGAGAAATGGGAGCTCTGGCTCTCTCTGTACTCGAGCTTGCAGAAACCCCTCCTGCCCAGGACTGAGAAAGCAGGGATGCCCTTAGGCAGGAGGTCGGGATCTGCCTTGCATCCCCTAGACATCATCTGATATGCAGGCAGACATTCTAGCAGGAATAACTGTTGTTTGAAACATCTCTCAATCAGGAGACCTGGGCACCCGCAGGCCTGGATAAATTTTTCCATTTATGCTGAGGAGGAAGAGAGGATCAACACCTGAGAGAGGTGGGATTTTTCTCTGAGTGGCTTAAAACCCATGGATGTTCAATCCACAAATGCCATGCTCCCATCCTGGTCCCCAGCTCCTCCCAAGCTCTTTCAGAATCTCCGATGTGGCCCTTGAAATCACAGGGGTTAAGAAAAAAATGGTATGTTTGATAAGGAATTTGAAGTATATTCCTCAAATCATCAAATCAAGTCGGAATGAGCAGATATACTCTGGAGAGGAGCAAGGGTGTCCTGTGTGTGCTGAATGCTCTCTGTTTCAGGAGAGAGAGAATAAACCTGGCTGCTCTGTGACTGCCTGGGTCATGATGAAATATTAGAAATTTATTTCAGTTTTTGCTGAGACTATAACTAAGAGAACAAAATATATTGGAGAACGGGACTTGCAGGAATGGGAAAAAGAAATTGAGGGAAGATGTCTGAAGCCTGCATTCACATCTTTGTCTGGATCAGGCTGTGCAGGAGAAGCATTTTCTTTTTCTTTTGATTATTCTGTATTCACTGAACCAAAGACTGAATATAAATACTTTTGGCTATGATTTAGGAGATTCCATCCTGACATTTGAGCGTGCCAGCAGGCTTTGAATCTTCCTAAGCACAAAGATACAAGCCTTGGTCAAGAAAATTCCAGGCTTGCTGGAATCTCAGAGAAAATGAACTGCCTGTCTTGCCTTTCCTCATCAGCCATTGCTGGAGACAGATTATTGGACAACCATATTCTGGCCATTTCTGTGTTTTAGAGGGTCAAGGCTGGACCATGAGCTCCATCCTAACCCATGCACAAAAAAATAACTAAGTGTTGCATGTTGCCCAATCATGCAGAATAATATCATATTTCATTACATCTCCATTTTACAATGAAAAGTGCTGTACAAAAGATTCATGACCAGTGCTAATGTCCACATTCTTGTCAGCTGGGGAGCACATCCTAACAAGGGGCTGGACTGTATTTTTCTCACCCCAATCAATTTTTCCTTAAAAGCAAAACCTTTTTTCCACTTTTAGAACAACCTAGGAAAAAAAGTAAGAAAAAGATGAGACTGCTGGACTTTCTGCCCAAATTTAACCTTCTGTAAGGTCACTAAAGGCAGCTAAGCAAGCGACAAATGACCTCAACAGCACAAAAGGTGACATCTGAGCAGTGGTGGTCAGGCCAGGTTGCCCATTGCATGTCCCTTGCCTGTTGAAGGACCCCTCCCAGTCCGGCAATTTCAGGAGGTCTCCAATGGGTTTCATTGTCCCTATATTACCCTGGTGATACAAGCTGAATGCAGGGAACAGGAATGTGTTTCACTTCTGACTGAAATATAGATAAAATGTATCATTTGTATATTGTGATAAACAAATGTCAATGGTTTAGGGGCTGGTTTGGCCCGGTTCCATGACGATTGGGGAAGGGGACCCATGGACCCACACCCTGGGAAAGGGGAAGAGGAAAAGGAAAAAGTGAAAAGGGAGATAGGCTTAGGAACAAGACAGTGGCAATGATCTGAGGAGGAAAGCAAATTTACTAAATAATATATTCTGCATTCTGATAACACAATATGATTGGAATTGAAGCTAATAAATCAAATAAAATGAGGGGAGAGAATGTCCAATAAACCGAAGGCCTTACACTGTCACTGAAGGCAAGACAGCAGTGAACACCCACTACTGGGTTGATCCCAAAGGAAAGAGAGTGTCTCATGACACACAGTTTTTATCTTTCCCTCTGAGTGGAAAACATAAAAATGCAAAGCAATGCAAAGTCCCCTGGGGTACTTAGCTCTTATTCTCTTCTGAGACAGGTATACCTGGAACTATCAATGATCCATGGAGCTGGAGCATTAACTCTTTAACTCTTAATGCACTACATGATGTTATGGTGTGGATTACCAATAACAAAAATCATAAAACCATGGCAACAAACAAAAAACCAACAGCAAGACAGATGCCCATGAACATTTTCTTCCCAGCAATTCCATGGTAGAAAGTAGGCATGACCAGACTGAATATTAGCTCAGCCCATCCAGTGGTGTATTCTACATCGAATGGTCAGCAGTTTTGAGGGAAAGAAAACCTACACCAGGGAAATGCTTCTAGGTGTCATTACTTATGTTGTAGAAAAATGCCACAATTCTCATATACACATTTTCTATATACAACCCAATCTATTAAGTAAAGTTGCCTAGTAGAATATTTCTATTTCATTTCTGTAACTACGGAAGCAATGGAAGGTGAATGAGTTAGGGTGTGAAAAATTTTTCTTCTGTTACAAGAAATCAAAAGGTCAGCTGCTGTGAAGGATCATAACAGACGCAAGGAAGAGAGAACCACCCTCAACTATGGTGCTCCACAACCTGAAATAAATTACTGGCATACACAGCTACCTTGTTTTGTCATTAAGCATCATCTTTCAAATGCCAAACTTATTTACTGATCTTACAGTTCTATGTAATCCCTTACAAACTGTGTGAAAAACTAACATGCTTTCCATGGATAAATCCTCGTAATTCTACACAACATACAGGGAGAGATAACTTTCACTCACTTTGTCTTCTCATTATCTAAACAGACATGCCTTTCCTTAAGTCATCAACAGAGGTCATCACACAAACGCCCTTGTGGAATATTCATTAATCAAACAACTAATTTGAAATGGATCTTCAAAGCATTATTCATTCCCCATCATTCTTCATACATCAATTTAAATGCTTTATGTGTATAATGAATAGGTTGATGTTTAATTAATTGTGAAAATGTGAATTAAGGCTAAATTACGAGACAAATTATTCTATAGCACACAAAAAGCTTGTTTCTCTACTGTTAAGTTTAGAAATCTCAGAGAGTTTTCATAAATACCTTTATCTGTCAGCTTTGCATTGTAAGATTATAGCAGATCGCTAGGCTACATTGTTTAATGAAGGCTATAGCCTCACTGCCACTAATCTGCTTTGTACAACTGCAGAATAAACAAAAGTTAATACAAATGCACCACACCTATTTGTAATTAAGGATAAATAGGACATTTTCTGTTTGAAAGGCACTCAAAGGGCCCAAGACAGAGTAAGACACACTAGAGATGTTCTGCTTCAATTTGAGAATTTATCTAATCTCATGAAGCTGCTAGATCTAGTCGTTAATTTCTCAGAGATCACTAAAGATAATTCACCTTCTACAGAGTAAGAAACAGGTGATATTGCGATATACTTTTCAGATACAAATAAAGTTAGTGGCTTTTATGACAGAGAGGCATTCGAATCAGAGCACAATAATTACATCCATCCTATTTACAAACCAATGGCTCTACTTTTCAACTGGATAAACCATTATTTATGTTCCTTCCTACAGGTTTTCACACATCGTTGCTCTTGCAGAATGGATGCTGCTTCAAAATGCCAGGAGGGCATTTCAGAAATGGATGGCTGATCCCAGTACAGTGCAGCCCAAAGTACTTTGGTATAGTTTGCACTGAAATAGATGAAGTTACAATACAGTAAACTGATTTAAGTCAATAACTCCTTAAATGTACTTGTGAAAAACAGTCAAATATTTTCATGAAGCAAGAATTAGAAAATTAGAATCAATTTTAAAATTCTAGTTCATTATAACTTGAATACAAAATAGGCTACATATACCCAAAAACGTAAATATCATGATGCATGATTAAAAAACAATTATGTCAAGTAAGGATCATATCTGATTTTTATTACAAAAGTAAAAATATTTTTTCAAAAAATTATTTCCTGCTAGTTATGTAACAGGAAAAAAGAAAAAAAAAAGGCCACTCATTAGAAATATTTCATTTGCCCTCAAAATGAACATTGGAAAAGCTGTGCAGAAGGTATCATTGAATTCAAACAGAAAGCAGGAAAGGGAATGCACTGCATAGGACAAATGGACAGCAATTGCTCTCAGCATGGCAAGACTGTAAGCACAAGTATTTGTTAAAATTGATCTGAGTCTTACATAGGTGGAAGTCACATGTGCTCCAGCAACAAGATCTGAAACCACATACTTAAAGTTGTCCCGTATTCTGTATTGTATCAAAGAATCCAAGTTTCATTAAATATGTGCTTAAATGTGTTGTACCATAGAGCTCCATTATTGGAAGGGTGAGGCCTGAAGGATAAACAGTAAGATTTGAACAAAGCAGCTCAGAATGAGGGATTTTTCTTTCCAGAAGTCTGCAAGAGCCAGGCACCTTCTAATCTGTATGACTCAATAATGAGATATGCTGAACTTCTACAGCTCTCACTGACTTAGAATCAGATGCACGTCCTTCAATAAACCAATTACATCAGATTTACTTTCTGTAAACAACTGAGGAAAAATGCCAACAGTTACAAAGCAAATCGAGGCCCTGAAGCATGTCCAGAGAAGGACAATGAAGCTGTGAGGGGTCTGGAGCACAAGACTAACAGGGAGAAGCTGATCAAACTGGAATTGTTCAATCTAGAGAAGAAGAGTTCAGGAAGACCTTATGGTTGAAAGAAGTCTATGGTGATCAGCCTCTCCTCCTAGGTAACAATGATAGGATGAGTGGTAAAGGTCTTTACTTGTGTCAGAGGAGGTTCAGGTTGAACTTTAAGAAAAGTGGTGATGCACTGGAATGGGTTGCCCAGGGAGGTAGGAGTCATCATCAAGAAATGTTTAGATGTGGTACTATGGGACGTGGCTTAGTGGGGAAATATTGGTAGGTAGGTGGACTGTCTTTTCTAACGTTGATGATTCTATGACTCTATTTGAGCAGGAAATCCTTGAGTGCAATGACCTTGGTCACTAAAGGAATATGAATATTAAGAATGTCAACTATTAGTCAAGATGAAATTTCAAACCAAATTAATGTCAAAATATAATGCCAAAAATGCCAAACAGTTAAGAAGCATTTCATTAATTTTCCTGTGTGGGGAAAGTTCAGTAGCTGTTTTCAGATGACCCAAGAGTATTCAATTTGCTCAGTTGTCTTGAATAAAAAGTACATTTTTTATTTTTCCTTTCTGTATTTTATTTATTTATTTATTTGTTTCCCTCCAGATGGGATAATAGCTTAATAGCTTTGTGGTCTATAAGTTACAAATGCTACGAAGAAGCAATGTCCAAATTCCACTTCAGCTCATCTCAGCCCTTAGCAGCTGATGAAGCAACATTAATAAACTTGGTCTCAACTGAATTAAAGCAGATATCATTCAGGAGATGTAAAATACAGCAAGAAGGATTGAAGTGCATATCTAGTTTACAGTGACTGATTTATGAAATTCCTAGGGGACATAACTACACAAAGGCCTCAAAGCTGTAGTCTGTGGTAAAGAGTATGTCGTAATATATTTAATGAATGATAATTCCAACCACAGAAGACTATACAGGGAAAAGTTCAGAAAAAGCTGGGAAGTTAACAAACAATTGGTTTTAATAGTTTTATTATAGCTTAGAGGTAAAGTCACTGCTGACTCTACAACTAAATAATTCTCATTTCTGTAGTAGCCGAGTTTTTGCTTATATAGAGATCATTCAAAAGTTAAAAATTTGAGGCCAAGATGTAGAATTTTCCACAGAAATGTCCTCGTTGGTCTTGAGGCACTAATTTAAGAAGTTTTGTATATGGCAATAAGCTTTCAGAGGTTATATAGAACTGATAACAATAAAATACAGACAAAAGGAAATTGATTTAACATCACAGGAAACCCCAGGTGGTATATCAACTCAGAATTAATCACAGAAAAATAAAAGAGAAATACAATACAGAACTCCTGTACAGTGTCAAGTGCCTGTCTGTAGTTGTAAACAACCCATACAAGAGTGATCCTACAATTTTTTCTTTCCCCTCAGCTGGTATTGCTGCTAGGGTTGGTATCTACAAGTAGTCAGCCAGACTTTTACAGTCCCCTGTTCAGCAATATTACTGCCCCTTTTTGCCACCATAAACAACTGTTTCCTCCTCTAGATGGTTGAGTATCCCAAGTACTACGTGCAAAATATAATTATAAAATAATTTGGCAACATCTATCATCTATTTAGTCAGGGCCTCTCTCTGATCTCTGTATGTTAGAAACAGAATGGCATGGGTTGGAAGGGACCTCAAATATCATCTCGTCCCAACTCCCCTGCCATGGTCTCCATCATCATTCCATACCTGCTGCTGTCAGCCTGTTCTCTGTGAGCTTTGCTGTATCTCCTTTCAGTTTCCAGTGCTTCTCTGTATAGAATACATACTTATAGGATGCATGCTCTCACTATTGGCTGTTTTTATTAAGAAATCTGCACAAGGATTTCACATAGGTCCACTAGGTTTCCAGTTTTACAGACTTATAAATAATGAACACTGGAAAAATTTAATAGGAATTTAGCTGAGTGCTGGCTGGAATTTCCCAGCAAAAGCTCCAGGGTGGATTGTGTGTCATTCAGTGCCTGTGACAAGGGGTTGAACCTGTGTTTCCAGACCAAAAGCTGAGAAGGGTTCACGTGGAATAACCTAAGTGAGTTTGTCCTTGTTTATTGCAAAAGATCTGTGCCAAAGTCCAGGGATTTTCACAAGTTTTCCTTCTCAGGTTATTGTATTTTGACTTTCCTCCTCTTATTTTTTCCAGTAGTTGTTTCTGTTTAAGAAAAAAAACACTAAAGCTATACACAGTCTCATTAAGTCTGGATACCAAGTTCATCATACGTAATGATGAGGACTGTGCATAAATGTCATTCTTTACGTGCAAATGGGATATTCAGAAATCCCAGACATATCTCTGCCTGGCTCCCAGGAGATCATCTTCTAATTTTTCATATTCACATTAATTAATTCAGAGATTGTTTTTTTTATCCTAGAGACTTTTTCTTTTTTTCTTTTTTAAGGAAAGGTTCCTGGATGGTCACAATGAAAAGGGCAAAAGCCACATAGAAAGGGTCTTCTGAAAGGTCAAGCCATTAAGAATTTGCTTAGATCTTTCATTGTATCTGTGCTTTGTTACAGATATCTAAAAGGAAGTCCTAGAGCTGAGTAGTAGAGTCAGCTCTCCTAGTCGCAGCGCACTCAGTGACAGACCCCATTCGTCTGCACTCTGTAACTCAGCTCCACTGAAGGTTCTCACTGAAATGATCACCTCTGTTAATAACCACAGATTTTTCACTCTATGTAAACAATCCAAAATATCAGAAGCCATTAACACACCCTTTAAAACATTACATTCTCGGAATCCTCAACTACTGTGACAGACTGAAGGAAAATGAACGTTTAACAACATATTATCAAAAAACCCAAGTGACAATGGGGAGGTAAAGGGTACACTTGCCACCAATCTTCGAGCCATTTCTTCTGTCTACTCTAAGACTTTTCCTCCAACTCTTTATTGATTTAATAGTTAAATGTTTCAGAACATCTATATTCTTGCTATGCACAGATTATTGTTGAGTGAAGATAACCATCATCAAAGAAAAAGAACATTTTGTTCTCATTTGTCCCTTGAAAAATATCTGCTCAGTCAAGAGAAAAATCAGGAGCAAGAGACAATAAAATCAAACACTTTCAGAAGAAAATATTTTTACCAGCAAGGAAAATAGTTTGTTCAGTTAGCTTTTACTGTTCTGTTCTGTGAGAAGTGGGCTTGCCCACAGACTTCTATTTTCTCGTGCATCTCCAGGAAGACAATTCCTGTTGATGACTTGTGAAGCTTCCAATTCCCACTTTTTATTCTTTAGCAGGCAGTAGATAAAAACATCTTTAACTGCTTAAAGCTTGAGTTCCTTTACTAGTGTTATTATTTGCCTTCAAAATATATTTTCTATCACCCATCCAACATCATTTCCTAACACTGGTACAATACAAAAGCAAAGCCTGTGGTTTAGCAGTATAATTTCACATTTCTTCCACTTAAAATAACAAAAAATATCCTCTTAAAAGAACACTGTTATGGAAAATGTGCTATTAACAATTAAGTAATTATTTTCAAGGATCTTCACTCCTGAAATAGTGGAAAGTATTTCTTTTCCTCTCCCTTTCTCTCTGTTTTTAATATAAATAAGATTCCTAAGAAACGAATACTTGAAACAGAACTCTGTATTTTACTTAATTAAAAGCATTAAATTCATTGTCACTGGATTTAACTTGACCTACATCATTTTTTTTCTTTTTTTAAGAAAGATGATGTGGATATTTAGTAGTTTTCTGTAACAGTAAGACAGCGATTTTCAAGCACTTAACAATGATAACTTGCCCAAGTTAGCATAAACACTGCTTTGGTATTCTCATATAGCCTATCCCCTGCTGGTTTTCCTTCCGAAATACTCTTCAATGATTTTAGCTTTGATTTCTGCTGCAATGAAAACAGTGTGAGACATGAATTGTCTCCAGGTTCACCATGCGGCCTCTGAAGCCTCTCATTTTCCTTTACTTAGATGAAACATGAAGGTCTCTGGATCTTAAAGACCCTTCCAGGGATTGGTCTTTCCATCACAATAAGTTATTGCACTTCCCCAGCAACCTGAGAAAACCTGATAGTTATCTAGGGACAAACAGGATAAAACCTTGACACATGTATGGCCTTAAGTACTCAAGGGTCAAAACTGGGCATGCACACACGAAGTGCTCTTAACAACGTATGTGTTTTTGTTTTAAGCTGCTATAAAATAAGAGACTGTATTGACAGATAATACAGTGATGCTAATCAAATGGTATCTGTGCTTGGAGGTACCCTTATTAGGCAGAGCTACAGCAATTAAAAAACTGCACTCAAGCGGAAGTCAAGAGCAATACAAGCACTATACACAAGCAGATGATGATGGTATTCTGTTCTGTGGACTTCACATAACTTGCCAAAGCACAAAGGAGAATTATTTGTGCCAAAGCCCTGAAGCAAAGTTGCTATTCTCCTGGTCAACACCTGAACAAAATTCAGCATTACTAGCATAGTTGCTACTGCACTACACAGCAAACCAGTATGAGAATGAATTGGTTGAAAAATAAACGAGGCAACAAAGAGAAAGTACTGGGGCATTCTGCCTCGACTAACAGAGCTGTGATATGCAAGGGCTTGATTTGGTGGGTCAGGAGATAGCTTTCCCTGTAGGGCATTAACCTGTTTTTTTTAGAGATTTTGCATCATGAAGCCACAAGCTGGGATACTTTCTTATCTCTATCATAATTTTGATGTCTTTTGTAGCTGCATTACTAATTTCTTGCCAGAAGTGTACCCACTTCCATTCCATGCTACGTGTCCCTCCACACTCCTGCATCAAAACAAAGCATGTATTTCAAGTTCTTTATCACTATACAAGAGGTCTTCATCATCACACCCCATTCACAGCTCTCTATCTGTTTTGAAAAGGGACAATATTGTGTGTTCCTTTCTATACTTTTCCCTTTGTTGTTCTAGTCCAGGCTCAAGTACTTGAATGTATATCATAATGCTTTTAGAATACTAGTCAGCATAAACAGTACACGATTTCAGGCAATAACTACCTTTCTTTTACTCAATGTTTGTAGTCTAACCACAGTTTCACTTATCAAAATCACTTCTGCTACAGGAAAACAGAACACTGGTGATATCTTTGAACCCTCTTGCTCTCTACCTGTGTGCTACATAGGTAAATGAGAGGCAGATTGCCCTGTCTTTCTGGGGTGACTTCCGTCAGTCTAAGCGTACCTCCTCCTTGTAGTAGACAACTGCAGAAAACCTCCCTTCACAAGTCCATGGGCACAATATTCAAGCTAGTAATTATGGGAACGTGGGCATCTAGAATTAAAATTGACATAGATACGATTTAGAAATCATTCAAACGACGACAAAGTGCAAAAAAACTACCATAAAAGAAGTCACAAAGACTTCCAAAGTAACAGCCAAAAAAACCCACAAAAATGGCAGCAGGCTACCCAAGCATAATAGCTAGCATTACTGGGAAACTGCAGGGTCTTAAGACTTCACCTTTTTGAGAGTGGTATCAGAAGCTTTCTGTAGTGCAGCAAGTTTCATCTCATATGCAAAAGTTATGAACAAAATGTTGTAGGCAATGGGATCAAATGCTATTTACTAAATATAGATGATATCTCCTAGCAGAGTTCACCAACTTCCTCACTCCTCAGACTCCAGTTTTGCCAGAAAGTTCATGAAAAGAAGTCCTTTACAGCCTCAAGACTCTGAATTTAGAGAGTACATTCTTCTTGGGTTCAGAAAAGCACTTTTAGTGGAAATACTTTAAGATTTTAAAAGCAGAAGACAGCCAGAGCTAAGAAGGTATGTGGCAATAACAGGTAACGTCGGGAGCCCTGGGGAAAACTTGGAGGCTCACAATGTTTTTCCTGAAGTTAGGAGATAATAATGCAAATTTACCCCTTCCAGCAGTGATTCAGCATCTGTCTGAAGCACCTGGAGAACTCATCTGTTAACTTTGTTGCTCCTTGCATAAATTTTGGCCCACTCATGAGGATGAGTAACGCTACAATAAATAAATAAATAAATAAATAAAATCTAAAAACATTCTTTTTGTCTCAAGCTGGGGTTTGAAAGAACTACCTCATGGAAAGTCTTATTTATTGAATTGTAAGGCATTTAAAGAAAAATTTCATGTTGCTCTTTGATACGTGAAGAGCATGCATTTACAAGGTACATACCCAAACGTTGACTCAAGTGTTTGTTCCTGATATTTGTGTAGGATGCGAGCCACTGATTTCTGTCTGCTGCTGAGCATGAGATACTGAATGAATGTGAAGTCTGACATCAACAACAGCAATAAGCAAAAGACAATAAAAAAGGGCTTACGACCTAAATAGTCACTGAAAAGACTGAATAAAACTTGAGGATAGAACTTGGATCTTAAAAACTAGTAAAGCCAGAAGCTCTTTCTTTCAACTACTGTTTTCACTTATTAAAGTGAAGAGATATTACATCTAGACATTCAACAAGAACTCATTATCTTAGTTAAATAATTAGTAGTCTAGTCAACTTAGTACACTTGAGGAATGTTTTAGCAGTATCTTGGGTTTTCCTGTAGGAAGATATATCAAATACTAAAATTAGAAATGAAAATGCAGGAAAAAAGCATGTTTCTTTATGAGAAACCATCAGGCTGCATTGCATAGAGGGCAGAGCAGCTCTCTCTTCCGCCCCTCATTTCAGCAGCTTGGGAACTGAAGCACTGAGCATGGCTCCTGCCACCTGAGAATCCATCGCCCAATGCCCTGATCAGTACCAAAGTTTGACATGGGCTCAAAGCAAAACAAATCACTGACAAATCCTTTTCAGCTAGACCAAGATGACAGTTTGTGTGTTGGATAGTAAGGAGAAGCATAATAGTATGCATGAAGAAAGCAGAAATGAAGAAAAAAAGGCAAAATCTTCTCTAGAAGGTTGGTTATTTTTTAGGTATTTGCCAGCGTTCTCACATGCTTAGTTTTCATTTTCAAAATAATAATAATAATAATATATCAAGAAATGTCTGCTTTGTATCCAGACTTTTTACCACTCCTCATGAAAGGAAAAACCTGTGGTGCTATGAACAAATGGTAAGACGTGATTTCAGAATATTAACACTTTCTCTGAACTCAAAGGAGCCAAGTTCTATCTTCAGGTGTCCAAGTGCTAAGTTGTCTGTATTCAGAATGTAGGCTAAAACTACAGATCTAGTTGAGGCTGTCAAAAAAGCAGACAAATTGAAATGTCAGAACTCGACCTCTCCAAAAGGAGCATTTTTATCCAGGGTGCAGTCAACATCCCTCACTGGCAGCAGCAGAGCACCAGAGCAAGATCAAGGCATGTTTTGGAGAGAGGATGAATACCAAAGCTTCTGTGGTTTGCACACTGCTAACTTCTGCCCTGCTCTCTGTACCCCAACAAAATTCTCCCAAAATGTACCTCGTGCACTGAGCTGCGGAGAATGGAAAATAAGAGGGCTGAACAGGAAGGTGAGGAGCATTTGGTCAACACTTTCACCTGGGGAGGGAATGAAAACTGGAAACAGAGATTGTTCAACTTTTTTTTTTTCTTTTGTAAGAAGAAATTCTTAACAGTAACTGTCCAACAACAGGTCGTGAGTCCAGAAGCTGAGAAATGTCACAGTCCTCCTTTCCTCCTAGCACAAGTTCTATCTAAGGGTATTTATTGCCCTTAATAGCTTTGGGACATATTACCCCTCAATAAAAAGAGACACCGTTCCTACCATTGGCAGCAAAGGAACTGCACAAGCACAGCTTTAATTGTTCTCACTCCGTTGCCATTTAAAGACTCTGAGAGACAGATTTCCAATCTGCTTTTGCTGACCCTGAGGCCCTCCCTATTTCAGGATCACTTTCATGCCTGTACCTGAGGTCAGGCGGATGCAATAGTCTCCCTCTCTGTGACCCAACTGCTCATGCAATTTAATTTGTGGATATGTGTTGGTAGAATAAGAGGTCAGTTCCTGAAAACCCAGCCTTAACATTTCCTGTTGACAGCTTCACAGATATTGCCTATCTGCTACCTGTATCACAGCATCTGTATTCTCTCCTCATAGATTTCATAACAGAAACAAACCACCCCTCATTCTCCAACCTGTCATCTTTTGGCCCTGTGAATTTCTGATAGCACCCTAAAGAAAAAAAAAANCCTAAAGAAAAAAAAAAAAAAAGAAAAAAAAATAGAACAGCAGAAGCTGAGTAAAAGAGCTGAGATAATATTGCTACTTAAGCTGTGCTCCCGCATAATCCCCTAACCCATGTATTGATATAAAGCTACAAAACAAATCAAGCCTGGGAACAAAACATCACAGGTTTTCCCTTGTTTATTTATTTGGGTTTCTCTTTGTTGCTCTGTGTCTGTTAAGCAGAGTTAGGGACCAGTGCATTCCTCTCAGCTAATGCATGCCTATGAGGCATTCCAGCTGCTCCTTCAACCTGAGCTGTTTTGTAATGCATGTGAACCTTGTTTGAGCTGGCATGATATAGTATCTGGAAGAGCAATTTAATGCAATCTCTCATCTATTTCACTGATTGCAACCATTTAGTGCAATCTTAAAGAAAGATGATTAGAACTCACTGGTTCTTAATGTTTAATTTATTTACATTCATGTCTGCTAGAGAGCCATTTCATTCATCTCCTAAATGATAGCATAAAATCATTGAAAAATGATGTGCAATAAACATTATTATTATACTGCTGTCCTCACTAGCAGATAACAACTGCTGTCATTCGTAACAGTGATTGACCTATATGGCACAGCACTTTAAATTCTAGCCATAATAAAACACATTACAGGCATAACACTTCTGTATTGATGCCTGGCACAATAACAGGTTTTTAGTTAAAATAAAATTCAGCAAGCCTGGCATTTCTGCACAGGTAGGTTGAAGCACAGTTTCTCTTTGAAAGAAAAAAACCCAGATGTCAAATTAGCTGAAAAGAAAGGGTGAATTTCTGGAACCATGACTGCATCCTAATTGGCACTTCTGGTGTTGTTGCCTGGTGCAGAGGCATTCATATTAAGCTGAACAAATGCCACATTTGCATTTCCGATAAGTGCTAGCATTTTTCACATTTCTCATGCATCTCTTGTTTAAACAAGCATACCTGAAAAGTTACCTAAATTAGCCTGCCAGGATGGTTTACTATCTCATTCTCATTGGCAGAATTGTGAAATTTTTATAATAATAACCTTGATTCAGCATAAAGAACTCTGCCAGGTGATTAAAATAAGATTAACATCAAAAAGTTGAAGTGGCTGCGATGGATCTCTCTTAACAAAGCAGTAGAAAACAGCCTATGCCAACAAGTAAAGTATTTAACCAAGTTCCCAGCAAATGAGTACATTCATGAGTATAAAACATTTTCGTTTTTTTTTTTAAACATAGTACAGATCTATTTTTTTTCCAATAGCAATGTTTTCTTTTTTCTTTTATTTAGCAATAGATACTAGTAGCTTTGTTTCTTCTTTCAAAGGTAAACTACTGTTATGAAAGAAGGTACACATTTTTCTTGATGCAATCAAGGTAATGAATAATTGAATGTTACTCTGCATTCCAGCTGTGCCATGTGGCTTCTAAGTTTCTGGTTAAAAAGATTTGGAAGTAAAACTAAGTTACTCCTGCATAATGTATAGATGCATACATAGATATGCCATAAATAAATAAGTGTATGCGTAATCTATTAACTCAGCTCCCCTAAAACAGAATACTGATTAGACCTATCGAAGTGGTCCTCTATCAAGGAACATGAAATCAAAATGCAACTCTGATTCCAAACAAGCACATTCCATTTACTGAAATAAAAAGTTACACTAAGTTACTTTTTCTTGAAGTTTCAACAGACAGAGGGGGTAGATGGGTTCTGTTCTCTCTCATTGCACCATACTGGCACCCGACCTGCATGCAGTTTGCACCTTGTCACATGTAAGCAATGCTCAGATGGTCAGGGAGGTTGCACGCGTGTCCACACCCTTTGCCTACCAGATTGATATTATCAGCAGAAATCCAGGAAAAGGTGAGAGCCAAGCACAAGTCCAACTTCAGGATGCACTTCAGCAGGTGAAAATTAAAGGAAAAACACATCTGATTTGATGCATGCTGAGAATACTGGATATGATACTAATCAAGTGCAAAGAAAAGCCAGAACCCGCTTTAAGTCTCTTTTCAGAGAAAAAGCTAATTACAGTAAGTATGGACGCTTGGGAATTCACAAAGGATTAAACCAGGTCTTGTAAGTGGCTCCCATAACTGTTTTTCACATTTTCTATGTTTAATTGCTTTATCTTAATCTCTGCAGCTATTTCCTTCTGCATACGCTTGCACACAATTCTATGGAAGAAAAAATGAGGGAAGATCTTTGTAGAGGAAGTTGACAAACTTTCAGGGCATGGACATGCTGCTGTAGGAGCAGGATTGCAGGCATCTTCTGGAACTGGACTTAACGTGCAGAGGAATGGCTTTCTGGGGGGCATAGATCCCATTGCAAGAAACAAAAACTCCTGGAATGATCTTATGTGACTGATTTCTCTGTTTCTCCAACAGCTGCACCAATGCTCCCACTCTAAGTTCCTTTCCAATGGCACGACTCTCAGCCAATCAATCTCTAAACATAAACAACTACTCATATACGTATGAAAAAAGAACTCAAATATCTAAGCAAACAACCTACATCAAACAGTAGATGTTCAGTCTGATCTCAGTAACATACAAACAGTACTGGCTTTTCCTCATAAATGTATGTTTTTCTAATTTCACAACTATATCTTAAAATGCTAGATCCTCCCCACTGTTAATAACCCATCTTGGGACTGCTGTAGTTGGAGTTTTGGAGTAAAGGTTGTCCTGAACACGGTATGGTTGCTTTCCTTTTCAAATTGTTGAAACAAAACTCCTCAGCCATCAACATTTTTGGCTGTGGACCTCTTCAAATTTCATGCATAAATTACACTGCATCAGATGAAAAAGTAAAAATAATTAACATATACTCAAACAAGAACACATTTGTCTGAAGTCTGTCCAGCATATCTAACTGCTATATGCTAGCCTGATGTAGTAGAACAGGAGACCCTGCAATGGCTTTGGATTTTAATTCTCTGAAGATTATTTGAAAGCCAGTAAAACTTATTGAAATGACCAGGCATACTATGAACTGCTTTGCCAAGTGTAGTAGAGCCACCCCAGGGCCACTCAAGGAGCATTTACTTTCTGGTGATTTGGGAACCACTTTCAAGCTATTGCAAGAAACTAATAGTCTCCTCCTCACTTTCTCCTGCTCTGCTTGGTCAGAAGAAAAAGAAAGAAAAGCAGCTAGCCCAGCCCTGATGTCCCTCCAGAACGTTGCATGCATTATCACCAAGAACAACTTTTAATAGGTGAATAGCATTACAATCCTGGAGAAATTAAATCATAATAGATGTTGAAAAAATGAGGTGTGGAAGATGCTTGATGTGTGAAAAAGCCCCACATCTTTTGCCTCCAACCACCATTATCACTGCTGCGTGCCTTCAGCTAAATTAAAACAGCCTGACAGTTCCAGCTGTGACGGTTCCAGCTTTGTCATGCTAGAGCAGAGGAATAAAGAGAGTTCAAAAGCTCTGGGCACTCTACAGACCAGTGAGTCTTTCCATTACTGCTGTGTAGCTCCTAGTCTGAATGTGCATGGCAGGTTCAGAATAGGCTCAAATTAGCCACTGAAGATGAGAGAGCAGTGGAGGCAGACATGAGTTAGCATTCTGCCAACCAACATGCTCTGAACTGGCAAGATTAAAACTGGAGACATGTGACTGTACCAGCAAACTGGGGAAACTCTCTTACTCCATCTTTCCTGAATACTTAGGCCATGAGCACTTGCACAGGTTAACTTCTGGTGAGCTATCCCAATTTTTTAAAACAGTAAATGACAACACATCTTTTGCAGATTTAACCCAAAGAGCAGCAAAATCACCAGTGGATGAGTTAGGGCAAATTGTGTCACACTTCCAACCACTTACACAGGTTAATTTACTGCAGGTTTATGATTTTGTTGTAACCTTCTTGCTCAGGGATGCCTTGTCTTACAAAGTCTGAGCCAATCACACAGTAAAATATGATGCTGATAACTCTACTTCCCAAGACCCTATTGGGTGCATGCTGTAGACAACACAGGATGGAAGAAGGAAAAGACAGAAACTACTTTCTCAAGCTCCTTTTCAAGCTTCTGCTATTTCATTGTTATCCAAGTGCCAATTAGTATTCTGATTTAAAGCTTCAGCAGTCCCCAAGGACAATAACAGCCACAGCAGAAAAATAAATACTTGAGTTTTCCTTCCCCTGGCTGATCAAAGAAACACTGAAACCAACACATTTTCCCATTTCTCCATGACTACCATTTACCACCAAAAAATAACTTATTACTAAAAGGATAGAGTTAATTAGATTGAATGATGTATTGAGACCTATGCATTTTTCTCCCCCTTGGGACACGAACAAATACGATGTTGCACCAACCAGAACCAGACCGTAAGAGTCAACCTACAGAAGATGATGCTTTTATCCGTCACCTCTTTCACCAACCACAGAAGCAGAGCGCTGACTCTGCTTAATTTGGCCCATTTGCTCTCCATGTTTCTTAAGAAATAATTAAGCAGGCAAATTATGTGCCTAGACACCTACATATTTCAGAGAATCACAGAACCACAGAATTGTAGAGGTTGAGTCCACTTCCCTTCTAAAGCACGTTCCCTACAATAGGTTGCAGAGGTAAGGTGCATTTTGAACATCTCCAGAGTAGGAGTCTCTGAAACCTCTCTGGGCAACCTGTTCCGGTGCTCTGAAAACCCTAAAGTAAAAAAGTTCTTTCTCATGTTCAGATGGAAATTCCTATGTTCCAGTTTGTGTTCATTGCCCCTTGTCCTGTCATTGGGCACTACTGAAAAGACCATGCTCCCATCCTCATAACACCCACCCTGTAGGTTTTTATAAATGTTACTAAGATCCCCTCAGTCTCCTCTTCTCTAGGCTAAACAATCTCAGTTTTCTCAGGCTTTCCTTATAAGGGAGATGCTCCATGCCACTCATCATCTTAGCGGCCCTTTGCTGGACACTCTAGAAGATTCTTATCTTCTTGGATCTGGGAAGTTCAGAACTAAATACAGTACTCCAGATGCAGCCTCACTAGAGCAGAGGGAGAGGATCACCTCCCTCAATCTTCTGTCCATGCTCTTTTTAATGCACCCCAGGACACCACTGACCTTCTTGGCCACCAGGGCACATTGCTGGCTCATGGCCAACCTCTTGATCACCAGAACCTCCAGGTCCTTCTCCGTAGAGCTCCTTACCAGCAGCTAATACCCCAGCCAGCACCAATGCATGCAACTACTCATCTTCAGGTGTAGGAGTCTACATTTGTCCTGTGCCTGTTTATTTATTTATTTAATTTTTTTACAAAGTGTTGTGACATTTTTCTATTCTCCAATAACTTCAGAGTGCCTTGCTTTTAAAAGTTCAGCCTTGTCATCCTGTTAATTCTGGATGATGACAAGCACACACCATATATCTGAATGTTATTGGTTGGAAAATAAGAATGATATTAACATTCAAATTGATTAACCTTTGCAGGGATATTGTATTATACTGGCAGAAGATGGGTGGAATATCAAGGATACTATTTTAGGTGTCGGACTGAAATGCTATGATTCAGCACCCCTGCAGGCACCCATTTCTCTCCTCTGATGCTTGGAGGAAGCTGGCCTCCTACTGGCACCTGATGCCTCCTCCATTAGCTTAGCTAGCAGAGGATGTTGCTGGCTGCCTCTTCCCCTGGAAGATCCCATCCTGTCTTCTGAATGCTCCAGGAATATTTCTGACCAAAATCAGACAAGTCAGTTTAAAGGTGAATGGCCCAGCCTCATTCCTTTAGAAAATTAATGGCTTTGAACAGGTTGGTTGTCCCCTCACCAGGCAGGCACAGAGTTAAGATGGAGGCAGAAAGGCCATTTGAGTTCAGAATTGGAGGTTCAAAACAGTTAAAACCGCTACTGAAGATAAAGAGGCTTATTGGAAAGCCTTTAAGATTTCTGAAATTCAACACAGAATGTAATACAAGTGTTATCATATCTACCATCTAGTTTGCGTACAGTAATTAGATTGGATATGAGTATTCATTAAAAAGAAAAAAAAAATCCTTTTTTTTTTTAAAAAAAAGAGAAAGCTCTTAAATGACTACTTCTTGAGCCAATCACATCTCTTTTCTTTTTAATGTTGTGGCCAGGAGAAGTAAAATGTGTAATGAGAAATCTCAGATGCCTGAAAAAGGCAATAAAAGCTGGTATTCACATTAGCTGAAAACAGCTTTTCCTCATTTTCTATTCTGAGCCCACATGCAACATACTGGTATGGGGCAATATGAACCAAAGAAGCAAATGGGAAGAATGAACACAGCTTTGAAAGAGAAACAATTAATGAATGGATCAGCCCTCCAGAAGAAGTGGAAATGGTTCCAATTTCATCCCTATCTTATGTCCCAGAAAGTAGACATACAAATTCTTTCCACATCTAGGTTTGTGCTGCTTACAATATCCTGCATAAACTAACAAATGATACCATTATTTTCAGTACCTATATAGTTGCATTCAAGGAAATATAGTCCCAGTTAATAGCTATACCTTAATAAATAAATAAAAATAAAGTAGCAGTATTGAGGAGAAACCAGGCTAGTCTTAAAGGGGATTCAGCTTCAGCCTTCCCAGCCATTGCCTTCCTGGCTATAAATTGTGAGAATGGGAACAATTGGAACTTGAAAATGCTTTTACAATTACCACTTAATGTTTGCAAAGCTGCTCTGTTTTCAAAAGTATCAGCATTATACAGCAAATTCTGATTAAAAATGTGAAATGTAGAAGTGTTATTTATAGGTAATACTAAATAATTTCCAATTCTTTTTTATTGTTCATAACAGGCAGATAAGAACATAGAAGTTCTGTTAAAGCTGCTATTATTAGCTGGACTGAAATGGCCGAAGAATGTTAATTAAATCCTACATAAGGCATGAGAAGTGTATAGAGTTCAGATCCCTCTTCTGTCCAAATGAGCAAGCACTTTGCCCCTGAATTCCAGAGAAGGGGTTGAATCTACTGAATGGCAGAAACTTATCCAGTACAATTCATTTTTCCTTTCTACAGTTCCTCTACCAGCCTCCACTCCTTTATTCTGGTTTCTGCCCTCTGAAGGGATCCAACATCTCAGCAAAAGTTAGAGGATGAAGAGAACACCATCTTCTCACTGTGCTAAAACTCCATCCCCAATCCCCAGCAGTATTAGGAGATATCTTCTCATGTTTGTTTCCTGTTTGTCTTCTATTGTATTTAATCTAACTTCCAGGCACAGTCCTCATACACTTAATTGTCATTTCGTAAGAGACCACTGTATTTCTTCAATTACTACCCAATAAATATTCTGTTTCTTAATTCACGCATAGTGAAAATCCAGGACTGCACATGGCATGGGCTGACTGGCAAGTACAACTGAACTATGAAAACAAAAAGACCAAGGGTGGAAAACTGAATTGAACAGATTTGCAGTTGATGGCAAGAAGCAATCTTGGACACAAAAGGTCTGTGAGATAATTCCTGCCTTTTACCCATTGTGCACGAATGCAGCATTTTGCTACTATTCACCTGTACACTCTTTACTATTGAAAAACATTCTGTGAAGAAGGATTGTAAGTCTTCCCTTTCATACCTGTAAGCCAACAGACCTGAGCTGCTGCCTTCTGACACAGTCAAAGAAAGAAAATTACAGCACATTGCCACGTGTAGAAGCAAGCTGGGTACTTCCCAGAACAACATTACCCATGTGATTCCCAAAGTACTGAGAGTTTTAATTCCTCCTTGGTTGCTGACAAGAAGGAAGGATACATTCCTTATTTGCAGACCATATCACATTTTCTTAGACTTGTATTAATACAGCATTTTAAAATCTGTCTTTCATGAGCAGGACTTCTGGGCTTACATATCAACGGGGCTGTAATAATATTTTGATATTTTCTGCCAAGCTCTGTCTGGAATGAAAGCTACATCGAAAGTTTATTTCAGTCCATCATGACTTCTTGAGTACTTTATATTTAGATAGATACATATGTGAAACTATTTATATCTCTATGTAGCAACTGATACAGCTCACATATTTCTAAAAAATGAGACTGTTTCTAGATGCATGCAATGAATCGCCTGGAGATAACTACCACAGAACTGGATGTTTTCTCATGCAAGCTGAAAACTACATTGTTTTGTTCCCTTGTTGACTGCAATACACACAAGGAACTCTGCAAATTCCAAATTACAGCTGCCAAACTTTTGTACATTCCCTTATCAGATCAGTTATAACAAAATAGAAACTTAAAGTCTTTATAATCTGAGGCTACGTGAAATATGTGGGTGGAGCTGGTGGAACAATTAAGGAAGGAAGAGAAATGCAGAAGGATATATGTATAACAAACACAGATTACTTTGAGATCCACTGCTAACATCCCTATATATGGAGGGATATGCTACTAATAATGATACTGCATAGAATGTGAAATCAGTTATACTTTTAATGTCAATAAAGGAAACCTATTTCAGTGGCTCCTGTGTAACAGTAGTGATACTCACAGGTTGAAAACCATGGAATCACTAAAGTCTCAAATACCCAAACAGACAAAATATGAAATCAGTAAATTTGGTGGACTATAAAGCCAAAAGCCTTCTTCCAGTCAAAAAAAGCCATTCTCTCTGTGTGTGGAAGAGAACATATTCCATTGTCCTTTGCAATAACTTCTCAAAATCTATATAAAATGAGAATGGCATAGAAAATTAAAGGTAAGTTTCTGTAGTGATCACATTTTCTCACATTTGATTAGAGAAGGCAAATCCTTATTTTGGTTGGCTGGAAAACTGAACAAAACTTTTAAAAGAAGCTATGAATTTATCAGCTTCAAGCATTCAAAAAAATCACACATGAATGCATGACCTTCAGAAGTTATAAATTCAGTTAAAGCATCTGAGATGAAGACTTATTCTCACTGAAGTAGATGGTAGATTTGATTTCAAGAGTATGGATTCCACTCTGTCACATTTCCTAAAAGGCTTCAGGTTGGTTTTATTAGCAAATATTTCTAAGCGTGGAAGGTATATTCAAGTTATGTTTTCAATTTTTTTTTGTTTGCAAAAGAAAAAGCAGAGAACCTAGAAAACAAACACACAACTTTGATTTTGGAAGAACCGAGAATCTCATTAAAATAATAGCGATAATAATAAAGAGATACAGATTCAAAACTTTGAAACATACTATGTTTGAAACATAATATGAGGCAATACTGTTGGAGCCCATAGCTCTCAAAATCTACTGGAGAATAAACATTAACAGGAAGAGAGGGCCTAGTGCCATCAACTCTGCTGAAACTCAATGTTTTGTTTTCTGATCACAGACTCCCACGTCTTCCCCCCCCTCCTTTTTTTATTTTTATTTTTTTGGCTATGTTCAAAGAGCCCCTCTCCTAAGCTGGTATAAACAAGGGTCTGGAGTTTCTACAATTCCATGACAAATTCTACCATTCATTTTACCAAAAAAGGATTTTGCACGGGGATAATTCCCTTCAACTCCAGACAGTTATTTTTCCAGCAATCTTTCTGAACAAAAGCTGTTCAGTGATAAAAATAATAAAACACAACCTGTTACACTGATCAGATACAATGACAAGGGGCACAATTTATTCTGTCATATTTACAGAGCAGAGATGTGTGTTGTGCACATTTTTCTTGTGAATGTAAACTCTAACACATACAAACAAATTTAGATCACATCTAAAATGAGGTAACTACAACTTAGAGAAATAGAGGCTTTTTAAGTCATTAAGAATAAACAGATGGCCTGCTTTCCAAGAGCTCTGGAAGGACAAAGCCAGCCCTTGAGAACAAATGGAAGAAGGAAAATGGTCCACCCAAAACATTACTTGACCTAACAATTTACAGTGGCTTACAAGGTCACAGAAGGAAATACAGATCCCCCAAAAATGTGCTCACTTTGGCTGTGAGATGGGCAAAAAGCCTGTAATCATTCTGAACTGTCTCCTTTCTCTCTTTCTCAATTTCGACGTTCCTATCTAAAACCTGGTAAATTGTGCCTGCTTAGTGAAGGGCAAAGGAAAGGGGAGATGGAACAAGCAAGGATTGAAAAGGAAAGCAAGAAAATGAAAAAGACAAGAAAGAGAAGTTGGGTTATTATTTTTTAAGCCTTCTATGTCCTATGACACTTAACGCCATGCAACTCTAACAAAGGTTTTTGGGAAAGCTCAAAACAAATACTGTAAAACAAAGGAAAAAGGCAATTCCAGATAAAACATTTTTCTAAGCTCTGTGCCCACTGTAATAACGTAAACTGAGGCAAGGGTTGATCTTACAGTTTCCTGTTAGACTCCAATCTAATCAGCCATGTAACTAGCTTAAACATTTGGAAGCTTTTCTCCACTTTGAAGAGTTACAGAGTTAGACATCAGTTCTTCATAATGCCTGTATAAGCCTTTATATCAAGGACAAAGGAACAAGTTCTCCTGAATGCATTTTCAGACGCAGGCATGGAAACCCAATACAGAAATTAGGATACTTTTTTGTTGTTTTAATCCCCTGAACAAGAAACTACAGGAAAGGATGGGAGGCAAAACTCATTTTTTAAACCCAAGTTTCCTTCAGAGTACAGTGTTACTGTCAATAGTATGCCCTGTAAAGGAATTTGCTAAGGATTTTCTTAAGGGAAAAAAAAAAAAAAACTAATAAAGAAAACTCCTTGCCACTTGATCAGGTTCATCACTGCACTTTTTAGCTGTCTACTCCATATGATCTTTTGTCTGCCTCCACTCCTCCCCGTCTGTTCAGATGGAACTGTGCCCACTCACAAATTGGACAGTCCCTGCTGCAGAGATGCCAGATGCAGGATGAATACTTGAACAACAGAAAAAAAGTAGCTTTTGGATGCTTCTGACTGCCAGCAAGACACAGCTGCATTGCAGAAAGCACAATAAAAAGAGAACATGCACACTCAAACAAAAAGTCCACCAAAAAAAACAAACAAACAAACCCAAAACAACCAACTGTGGGTAACTTTTCAGAAAGACAAGTCTCAATGCCTCCCCAGTCACGCACAGGTGTGCACTGGCAGGACTGCAGATATGGCAGCAGCGTCTGTAAGAGTTAAGATTTGTCAGATGCATTAATCAAAGAAAACAAAACTTCTAAGAAGGTCAACTCAGGTGGTGCATTATTTTCATTGTGCACCTTAACATCACTGGCTGACAACTGTTTGTCACTCCTAACATTTCTCACAGCTTTTGCCAATAAGGTACTGATGGGCTGCAAACACAATTAGGCCTGAGAAGCAACATTTCTTACATGCTTTAACTGCACTATAGCCCTAGGAAATGTCACTTCTCTGCTTATCTACTTCATAAAATATTGAGATTGACATTTTATTCAAATCTATAAAATTTGCCAATAATTACATAGAAGTATATTCTACTGTACAACAGAAAAACGAATGGAAATAGGAATATGAGGGGAAAAATCAGACACTGAAAAGTGCATCTAGCAAAGCTCCACAGAAAGATGCTCTCTTCCTACAACCTTGCAAGTGTTTGTACATATAAAAAATATATATCTTTAATGTCCAGATTACTCCTGGTCTCTGTGGAAATGGGTTCAGAGAAACACAAAAAAAAACAGACAGTCAGATATATAACCAGTGTCAAGTCTTGTCAGAAGTTCAGGGAAAGGTGTCTGACAGAGGAGAGCAGCTGTTGCTGATGGCTGAAAAGGTGGTGATAATCCACTGAATTGCTGCTTTGCAAGGATAGAAGGTGAATCTGGAGGCACCAACTGACTGACAGCTGCGCTGCAACTTCAGTGTAAGAAGCTGAGATACAGCTGAAGTTCTAGGATAGGTGATAAACATCCTAGGTCCACCAGAAAGCAAAGTATCTGCTAATATTCTCCTTACCAAATTCAGTTTCAATTCTTCATCCTTTCACCTTAAACTGCTATGAGAATGACTGGATAGGGAATACATTTTTAAATAGGGAACAGTTATTAAGCACTAGATTTCTACCAGTATAAGTCATATAGTATTAATAACTTCATAATTAACTTTACATGACAATAGTAGTTGGATACCCTCATCCTGTGATAAGCAACAGGCTCCTCTGCCCGGGAGAGTATAATCAAAACTGACAAAATAGAAAAAAGGATAATGTTCAGAGAGATTAAGTGAACATTCAAGGTCATACAGACCACACACCATAGAGGCTGGAGCCAAACTCAAAGATTTGGAGTTGCACTGGCAACTGCTGCTATTGTTATGTTCCTAAAGCACAGAGCTGTGTGAAGACTCAGCGAAAAAAGACATATTATGGGCCTAAGTCTCACCTGAGGATTAGCTATCTCGTGGTCAATAAATGAACCATCAGAGTTGGATTTAACCCTTCTGCAATTTAGAAGGCTGTCCTTCCATCAGTCACCACGAGTACTGAAAGAGTTAACAGACAGAATCTGGTATAAGTGCTGCAGAGAAAATGAGAAAGAAGATGAACGTCTCATCAATATTAACATGGATTAATGTTAATGTTTATTAACCTGAAAAGATTTTGGGAGCACTAAGGAATAAAAACAGCTGGGTGTTCTGCAAAATCTATCTTCCTGCCAAAGCTCTGTCTCAATTGACTGTCTGCCACCATGTCGCCTACACCGCTCTTTCTGCTTCTGTCCCTGATTGTCTAAGCATTTTAAATATCCGGTGAGATAAAGACACTTCTTTATTTATGAGATGACAATGAAAAGACAGGACAGAGTGGCACTGCTTATCTGCTTTTTTATTGCTGAAGTATTAGCAGGTTATCAGTACCTCCAAACAGTATAGCAATTTGATTTCAAAATTGGTTTCATTGCTGCCCTTTTCACCTCACTTCTAAGAAGACTTAGAGTCACATTCTCCACTGATTCTCCTCCTCTGGCCTCACAGAGATTGAAGAGATACTTAGGTTCAAGTGTAACATTCACTAAAAACGTTAATGTTCAAGAAAATCTCTGCATGGTTTCTCTATCAGGCTTTGTTGTGATCAGTATGCCAGCCAGTTTATCATCAGTTCCAGGAGTTGCATACATAAATGTAATAGTGATTTTTTGTATAGTTGTGGAGCTATCCAAGGGCTGATTATTAAGATATGTTCAAAAAAATCACTTGCTACCAAAACTGAATAATAAATGAAAATAAAACTTGTAGACAACAGATTCAGCTATATACCATCTATCATGCTATAAGAGATTGCACAATGATTTTCCTTTTCCCACTGGCTGAATCTTTGATGCATACATTCAACTTTGAGCACTGCATTTTAAACGTGACTGAAGCTAGCAATTTTCAATGCTGACTTCCATTTTTTGATCTAGCAGAGCAGAACATATTTAGTTGCAAAGCTTGTCTTTAGAACATAATGATGCTAAGGTGCATACTCTGCACTCTTGCACCTGGGAGAACGGCTGAGCATGTCCCTGCTGTAGTTTTGCCTGAACAGGACTGCTTTATATCTGACACTTCCATCAGACCATGATTCTGCCTAATAAATCTAAGTTACATATGACAATAAAATGATGTCTTCTTATGAACATATCTATGCTTTTGGGCAGGAGATTTAATAGTTTCTCCACCTGTGGAAGGGATAGTACCTTGTAGCAAATGAGTTGCTTTTCTAGATCCCATAGGAAAACAGAAATACTTGAGAGCACTATGTCCTTGTGTTAAAGCTAATTTGCTATTTATTTTCTGTTTTTATTTCTTTCTTTTGTTGTCGTTTCCCAGCAATTTATAGGTAAAGCAATTCATTATTGCTTCAGAAACATTTATGAATGCACAGATTTTATTTAATCTTCCTCACTTAATCATGAAAATTATGTCTTCATCTGTCACTGTATTTCTACCATTAAAGCAAAACGTTTTTTAAACTGGATAGCATAAGAAAGAAGTTTCTTCTGTAAACATTTTCACCTCCCTTCAGTTAAGCTACGAGTTACAGCCAATACCCACCAATAGTATCTATATATCATTAACTGGTATCATTATGGAAAAAGAAAAAACCTTCATTATTCTTCAACTCATAGATAGGATTAAGAACAAAACACACACTGACACTAACTTCACTTTGCTGCTATACTGATTTATATGCAAGTCTAATTCACTAGCAAAATAAGTAAATGGGAAATGATAGACCAGAGAAGAATCTGACTCTTCCTAAATGAGAAACTCAGCTACTGATGTAACTTATTTGGCCAGGAGTGCAAACTGAGGCTTTTCAACTCCAGTCATCTAATTTGAGGTGTGATCTCATTTTTAATGAGACATTTACTAAACTTCTGCATATACATGGAAAGCTAATTCACTTGAGGGAGCAGTCATGTTTCCATCTCAATACAATTAGAGCAAATTGTCTTTAAAACAATATTGATTTTAGATTAAAGCTTTCCACTGCAACACCAATAGGCAACACTTTTCTTATTTAACCTTGATGATGGATAATGTCAAATTCAACAATAAGTTTTTACTTTAAGAGCACAGCCAAAACAACTTTGACTCTTAAGAGAAAAAAAAAAAATAGTGAAACCATGTTAATTGTTTTATCAAACAAATAAACATTCCACTGCAGTGGAAAAAGCTGGAAACTCTTCTTATATTTCATTCATAACGTTTCAGAAACATTAAACATTTCTACTGCTCAGATACTTGGTTTTTATGGGAACTTAAGATCATGGTTTGACTTACCTACTCTATTAAAAGAGATCATTATTATATTTCCCCCTTTAATTGTTAAGTCTCGTGTTTGTTCTCAAAGGTAACTAGAAGCAGACACATACCCATTCAGTATAACATCAAAATGAGACTCCATTTTCTGTTTTCCTAAAATACACTACTGCAAAAAGAAGGACTCCTGAAAAAGTATAGAATAAACCAAAACTTCTGGAAGAGAAACCCTTCAGTCAGACAGAGCATATAAAGATCAAACTGTTAAAATTTATGAGCTGAAACTCATGTACCTCCTCTCACATAGTTTTAAGAAACGGAAGTCCTTGCTTCAATACATCAGAAGAAAGGCCATTGAGCTATAGAATTATAAAATTGTAGAAACATAGAGCAGCTTGTGATGGAATGAACCTGAAAAATAAACCAATTCCAACATCATTGTGTTGGGCAAAGCTGTTGAGCACTTGATCAAGCATTAGGTCAGACTGGTTAGAGTCCCATTCAACCTGACTTTGAACACCTCCAGAGGTGGGACATCCACAGTGTAGCACTGTAATGCAACAGAAAGCATAGTAATGACAGCTTAGTAGCAAAGTCCTAGGCTATAGCAGGCAAGGACACACTCAAATGCAGCAGACACAGACAGAGAAACAAAGGAAAAAACCTGCTTACCCCTAGAAGGCCTCAGGTAGGCAGAAATCTCTTTGCCTCCACTGACAACCCTCCAATGAGACCTGGGAAAGGGGTGGATCCTGGCTCCACCAGGTGCATTGTTTGCACCTGAGCTCCCTTGTATTGGTCCTGTATTCCCACCAGGTGCTCAATCACTGGTTCAGGCTGTGTCTTAACATTTCTACTACACACCCTCTCTGGGAAGCCTTTTTCTAGCACCTCACCATCTTCTCAGTGAAAAATCTCTTCCTCACATCAATTCCCACTTCCTTTTTTGAAAGCATGGAAAGCAACTACAGATCACAAACTGGAGGCAGCCACTAGGCTGAGATCACTTATTCACACCAGATGTCTCCCTACAGGTGTTCAATGTAGGTACTTGCATGTGAATATGAGCTTTGCCATTTTCAGATTCAATAGTCAACAATCTAGGCTCACTGCACATAAAAGAGATGATGGCTTTATGATTAAGTGGTGTATCTTCTCCCAGTAGAAAATGAGTGTGAGAAAGCTTCATGAGAGCAAAGAACAACAAAACAAACACAGAGAATAGTAGATACTTGGGAAAAAACAAACAAACAGAAACAACAAGCAGTAAAGAGAAAATAACATTTGTCTTGAGTCTAACCTAAATATTTAAGCATTTCAAATATGACCAAGACAAACAGTAGCAGTTTTTAGAAGCACATTTGCAGGATGCCCCATCTTGAACCTCTTTTGTTCATTCAGAACATGAATACACCTCCAGTTACGCCCATCATAGCAGACAGTAATAGCTCCGCTCTTTCAGGTAATGAGTAAATTCCAGTTGTTTTGGTAACGTTGTTTTCAGTTCATAATGTTTGCAATATGTGTTTTCTTGCCACAACCTGTATGAATGATGGAGAATGTTGACACTTTTACATTTACTATCATTTTGGGTGTTGTTTTCCTGGTAATATAGAGACTTACTATAATAAAAGCAGTCACTGTGTATTGGTAGTTTTTATTCAGTACAGCTAAGTGGGTATATTATTCTCTAGAAAGGGTTTGGAAAGCTGTGCTTGGCTCCAGTGAACATTTACAGAATACCCCTCTGTGCTCAGACCCTGAAAAT